>WPDH01000407.1:0-89550 GCA_019137255.1 Corinectria fuckeliana | reverse complement strand
AACTAGTTAAAATATAAAATATATTTTATAAGTTAACTATAAGAACCTTTCTATTACTTTATATAGTTATAATACTAGTTATATAAGCTATAATAGTTATATTAGCTATATTAATAAAAGTATTAAGTATTACTAAGATAGTCTTATTAGAAGGAATTATTATACTTTATATAAGTATATATTTAGTTATTTATTAGGTAAAAGATAAGTCTATTAGATTAATAATAGAAGTAGATAAGAATATAAGTATAAGAAGCTATTAGCTATAATTAAGATAGTATATAATACTAAGAGACTATTTATAAACCTCTAAGTAGGTAATTAGTTTATTTAAATAGAATATTATAAGTATAGATAAAAAAGGCTTTTTTATAATAAAAAAAAGAAAAAGAAGAAAGTATAATAGAGTATAAAAAGATATATAAGAGTATATAGCTATATATAATTTCTTTTATTATTAATTAGTTACTATAGTAATAAAAACTTTAATCCTTTTATATATAAATAAATAAGATAAAGATATAGTTTTTTATTATAATATAATATTATATATAATTAAATAAAGCTTATATAATATAGTAAGATAACCCTAGTGCGAAAATTTAAAAAAAAGTTAATATGAGACACCAGGCCCTATAGCCTTCTGTAGTACAGCCAGCATCACCATGCAGATGCCGTGTTGGCCCGGTGAGAGATTGACCATATACTGAGTCCTCTGCCTTTGTGCAATGGCAGCGCCCGATTGGCAGCCTTCTTGAATTGGCAATGTAGATGTCCACCAGCCAAAGCAAGGCGACCACTATCAGAGGATACTGTGTGTGTGCCCTTTTGCATGAATGGACATCTGCCTAAACTACCAGTCCCCCCTTCAGAGAGTTAGCGTAGGAGGGCCGCTATCGAGCAACGACAGTAGGCACTCCACTACGTAGCTTCATCACTAATTTTCACTGCGTAACATCAAGTCTCTGTCACCGGGAAACAAGAAGGTTTCTCGGTGTATGTCGGCCAGTATCACTGCTTTTTCATGCCTTGGTAACGAAAGACCTCGCTGCACTGATTTCTCCAATTTCCATACATAATACCTGAATGTAGTGGCTCAAGACTGCCCGACTTGGAAGGCTGACAACGTCTGCATTACCTCCACGAGAGATGGCCGCTCCTGTATGTCTCTTTTGAGCCGCTCGAATTGCTCAGGCACCGGTCCATGCTCACCACGCACATACTCGTACCGCACAAATTCTTCGGCCACGGACAATTCTTCACGCCACCATCGAGTAGCAGCTTGTTGAGTCTCCGTCGCTGTTACTGCGTAGCCTCGTGTGCCCCACGGAACGATTCGGTTCCCATCTCTGTGCCCGGTCCCATAGCACGGTGGCCGTGATTCGAAGTGGAGGCCTTCGCTGAGCAAACTTCGGGACCGTACAGAAGAACCCACGGTCGGCCTCGCCTCCATCGATATCCCAAAGTTCAGTTCCAGAGAGACCGAGACTCATGACTCGGTTCTTCGGGTTCAGAATACTGTCAGGCCATGGCAGGCAAGTCTCCACCGCAACCGAGGGTTCTCCTAGCACCTCGCGGAAAGCTCCATATGGCAATATAATTGTATTCACAATCGCCAGCGTCGGATCCATTCTGGAAAGAAATGCTCGCTGAGGCACGAGTACATCAGAAGGAACGAACACCTAGACTCCCAAACTTAAGACTGCTTCCACATCTACGAGTGACGCTTGCGGCTCTTGGCCGAGGCATGTACTCGGTAGCCTGCTCGCTCTCGCTCGGTGGTGGCAAAGTCATAGGCAAACGTAGCAGACGCCAAGGGAAGATAAAAAACTGCTGCACATCACTCTGCATTTTCGGTGAGCAGAAAGCGAACGGTTATTGGCCGCCTGCTACGGATTGTGTGGGCAAAGTGCAATACCGCATGCACACTCGCTTACTATCACCGTTACGAGCCCTCCTCCAGTCGGCACCTTTCTCTGTGTAATATTGCCAAGGTGCAATAATTTCCGATGCATTCATAGTGTTCGGATCCCGATACTGGGGCAGAAAAAGCAGCAGTGCTGTCAGGCTTTTTAGATAAACGATTGCTTTCAGCTATTAGTTACATGTATGCCTAGCATATGATACATTCTACAGCGGGGGGACAAAAGTTCCGAGGAGTTCCCCCTCCCGCGTCAACCTCTACCTTTCACAAAACACCCTATCTCTTCTTCATTTCATAACAATCTGAGTATAGCTCTCACAACTCTCGAGACCCCTCAGAACCTTTGTCCGGTAATTGTACCAAGATAGCACCTAGCTCATAAGCCTGAATTCACTGATCACAGCCCAAACCACTAAGCAGTTCTCGCCACATCACACTTCCAGCAAGTGCATGATATCAGAATAGTTGTGCGGACACCCAGACTGAACCGAACCGCTCCCTGACAGGGACATACTAGGCCTCGCGCATTACAGTCGCGGTGCCGTGGCGAACGGCAGAGTGCGATGAAGACGCATGCTCATCTCGGGGTAGTCGCGCTCATCATCGGCCGTGATGATGCCATGCCTGATGAAGAAATCGACCATCACCGCTGCCGAGTTCGTCTTGAATTGCTTGCGATGCAAAGCGGCCTTGACCTCGTCAGGCGTCATCAGGTAAAACTCTTTGACCTCGTCGTCGTGCGGCTTGGGAATGACGTCTTCGGCGACCTCCATGTCGTACACATGAACCATGTCCGGTTTGACAAGACCTCCGACTTCACCCTGTCCCTGTTCGAGAAAAGTGATGTAAGTGAGCACTCCTGCCGACCGAACATCTCGGCGGGTGCGATCTTCGGGCAGCGATGCCTCCTCGTCTGCTTCCCGAATGATGGTCTCGAACGGTGTGTCCTCAGCAGATATGCCGCCGGCGACAGTGCTGTCCAGCGTGTTGGGATATGTGCTTATGGTCGGGCTTCGGCGAGGGACCCATATATTCAAGCCGCTTGGTGTGCGGGTGTATGTGGTAAGATGGGCGCCCTGGCTGATAATCCCAAACAGCGTCGCAGCATACCTGAAGAGGCGAGCAGGGTATTTGACGCCGACGATGGCAAACTCCTCGTACTCTTCACCTTTGAGGTTGAAGAGATCCTTCTCCTGGCAGGCTGCGACCACCTTTGCGAAGGCTTTGTTGCAGGCTGCGGACGTGTCTTCGCCGTTGGAAGTATCCAAGACATCCACTCTCCTTGGGTTGTCGTGCGCGATCTTGAAGTCGCCTGTCCAAGGTATTATCTCTACGACGTCCGGCATTAGAAATCCGTGGGGAGCCTATCTCGACGTGGCCTTGACTAGCGCCCCTTTTTCCTTGTCGTGTATTGTGGACTTTTAGAATCGCAGAAAGTTGACATTTTGAATTTGGGAAAGCTTCTTTCATGAAAGTACACTCCGATATTGTCCCGACGAGGTCTAGAAGCCCTACGTCAGGAGCAGTGGCTTAATGAGCACCAAGCTACTGCTGATGAGGCCAAGCGCAGATTAGAGGACGTTATCCAAAAACGACTACAGTACCTTCAAGATTACCTGGCCAAGCACTTTCGAGGATCGAAAGCCACGTTCACTCACATTACTTGACCAGTGTTGCGTAGGAAGATCAACGAAGAGCGGGGTGGTCTGCGTGGCGGCAAGGAACGTCTGCTCAGCATCTTCCACCTCCTCGCCAGCTCGACCACACGGCGCCTGAGCTTTCGAACAACCCAAATAAGTGTCGATGTTGGGCACTTACAGAACTCACAAGACCGCAATTACCAAGACATTGTGGCTCGCCTTAATCAGTGCTTTGCCCCCATCGATAGTATTCATGCTTCGTCAAACCAAGTCGCCGACATGATGCAGCTGATGCAGCGTGTGCACATCGGAGTCAACGAGCTCAATGACAAACTCTCGCAGGATATTAATGACGAGCGAAAGCAACTTGACCAGCCTTCTCACGACATCACTGAACCCCAACCCACTCTGACGACTTCAAGTCCGGACCGGCAACAACCTATCAGCTCATCAATTGTGTTCTTGAAGGCCGAGAGTCAAAGTGCGCCCTATGGTGCACCTGCGCTTGCCATTCTTCCAGGAAGCATCTGTCATTACCTACCAACATTGAGCGGTTGACGGGTCAGTTGCTAGTCGGTTTCTCTGTCCACCCCTGGTTACGCCCGCGTTGCAACCTCCAAAGCTGCAAACGAAGTTCAGATGCGAGAGTCCGACTACGCTACAAGTTCCCAGCTTTGTGGTTTTTTGCCCACTCCATCACTTTCCTGGCTCAAGCTAGGGATCTGGGGATTGTTCTGCGGTTTCCACAAGTCCGCCCATGCGATGCGGATGTGTTCGAGATGGTCGCACACGGGAGGCTTGATGCCATCAAGAGCGCCTTCACCTTAAAATTAGCCTCGATCTACGACATAGAAGACACCGGCGGACATACGCTTCTGCATAGAGCTTTGATCACGAAGGACGTTGACATGATTGAGTTTCTATTGAAGCAGGGTGCCGATATGCTGGCAGTCAACCAGAAGAAGAACAGTTCAGCCGACATATTTTGGAGATCTGTGCTTATCAACGGCCTGCCGGAGGCTGCTTACGGGCGTCTTTCTTCTTACTTCACCGATACAATGTTCACCGAGGACGGTGGTTTCACAATCATCCACAAGATCATCTTTGGCCAAAGCAAGTTAAACCTCGACCAAGTGCTGCGAGATTTACCACATCTAGCCAACGAGCAAGATGCTTACGGCCTAGCACCTCTTCACTGGTCAGCAACTCGCGGTGACGTGCAGTCTGTTTCCACTTTGCTGGAACACAACGCCGACGTGGACATTGTCGAACGCGGCGGGTCGACTCCGTTGATATGGGGCATCGACTCGGCTAGCCCAGACGTCACTCGACGACTGCTTGAGGCTAGTGCGGATCCGAACCATGCCAGCAAGATCTGGCTAGATCGTGCAGTACACATCGCTTGCCACGAGGAACGCTTTCACTGCCAGGTCCCTGTACTCCTGGAGTATGGCGCCGACGCATCAGCTAGCTCCCGACTGCGGGACTCGCCCTTGGAATTTGCAGCTTCTCGTGACCTTGCAGTGACTGTGGCGGCGTTTTTTAAAGCGACGTCTGTCTCGAAGCACACCAAAGCTGTCGTCGCAGCTGTCAAGAACAATGCTCTGCGGAGCCTTCGCAAGTTGTTGGAGTTGGGCGCAACTTGCCTTGGAGTGGACACGTCAGGCAGAACTGTCCTGCATCATGCAGCAATGCGTGGGATCGATCCTACTATAAGACTGCTTGTCCTCTACAAAGGCAGACTCCCACGCAGAAACGCAGACAACAATGGCTGGTCTCCCATGGACTACGTGACCGGACGCTCAGATGGTGAACTCTCAAGGAGTGCCGTAGAGTGTTTGTTCGAGATGGAGGCGGAGAAACTAGTTAAACTAGACGAGGTCGCCAGCCAGGAAGTATTGGACGAGGACGAAGATGATACTGATCTTGAGTTCGAGGACGCTGTACAAGCGTTAACGGCTCTGTGACTGGTAATTTCCCACATAGGGTCACATTTACTACCTGAAAATCAAGATGGCTTCGGTCTGCCGGCGCTACTTCGAAGCATACGGGACTAGTAACTTCTATTACAATATATTCGGGGGTCTAGGAAGTCAGCGCGGACTTCCACAATACATAATCTAGACTCTTAAATAGCTGTATTGGATGCTGCTGGGATCGCTACGGAGGTTCCGACTTCATTTCCATCAACATCGTGGTACGGATACGCCAACCTTTCCAATACTTAACGTCGGCTATATAAAATTCTCATGGCGAGTCTTTCGTGAATTTGGGATAAAAGTTTCTCGAGTTGACGACCAGCACCGTTTCGTCCAGGCCGTATGCGCTGTCAAGGATGTGTCGTTGCAGGTTCATTCAAGCCTGAAAGATCCAGACCCCCCACGTCTTGAACATTCATTACATAGGGTAGGGCACAATATCCCTCACTATGCCAACTTCTGAGAGTGGCACGCAATTGGTGCAAGATTTGGCGGCTCCAAAAAAATGGTCACCGTAATCTGTTAATATGAGCATGTACAGCACTTTTCACACCATAAGACCTGTCTAGTATCACTATGATTGTACATGACGTTCCTAGAGTTTATGAGATTTTACCCACAGCACTATTCCAGTCTCATAAGTACTACCAATAAACTCTGTGGCCTGGCTGTCAGTCTTGCGATATGATCATACAGCGCTTCTACCTCGATCGTAATTACTTCCAGCTAGGCAGACTGGGACGTGAGGTCGCTGGCGAATCAACAGGTCGTTGCTGTAAAGTTTCAAATATTGAGATGGCTGAATTGAGCGTGATACGCTATCGTAATCGTTTTCCCGAAAGGCGATTATACTGTTAGCCGACTCTACGTACAAATGTGTAATCTAGTCATCGCCAACGGATAATGGTCTACCAGCAAATCGTCCTGCAGATCAGGACAGCCAATAGGCTTGGCCTGATTAAGCCTTCGTGTAGCACAATCTTCGGATGACGGCGATGGCCGCATTGAAATGCGAAACCCCTCCTAATTCCTTCATCAAGTTTTCACCCTACACCATAACTTCTGACCGACACACGATCTTCCACCAACAATCTCGATCAACAAGCACCTACTGATCCCGGAATCATTTCGACGACCGCAGGCATGACACCCAAATCTATCCCCAGCATCGACTTTTCCGGTTCGTTTTACATCCACTACCATCAATGGAGAACTGACCGAGTGCTGATGGCATCTAGCAAGCGATAGCACGGACGAGACAGCGCTTGCCAACCTCGTTGACCAGATCCGCGCGGCGTGCCAGAGCCATGGATTCTTCCAGCTCACAAATCACGGCGTACCTCAGTCTTTGATGGACGAAGTCATCGAATGCTCCAAGGAATTCTTCGCCCTTTCTATGGAGGAAAAAGAGAGATATGATCAGAGTGAGATCCCAAATGGCAAAAAATGCGCTTACCATGCTCTGACTACTAACAACTGTGTTTGGTATCAGGTTTGACAAAGGACTATCGAGGTTATGAACGACTCCGTGCTCAGAATTTCGAGAACAGCCCTCAGGGGGATCTCAAAGAAGGCTACCATTTCGGCTTGGACCTACCCAAAGACCATCCGAGCGTAGTCGCGAAGAAATTCAGTCTTGGCCCAAACAAATACCCAGACAATGTGAGAGATCCTGAGGAATTCCAGCACAGGATCGACAAGTACTTCAACGAAATGCTGGAAATGGCGAAGCGAATCTTCCGCCTTCTCTGCAAAACCCTTGATGTCGACGACGCCTGGCTTCCGCAGTTCTTTGATACGCCGATGGCCACTCTGCGACTGCTGCACTACCCTCCTCAACCTCCCAACGCTTCAGAGCTGGAGAGAGGCATCGGCGCTCACACGGATTTTGGATCCGTCACCATCCTGCTCCAGGACATGGTCGGCGGCCTGCAAGTGTGGGATCGCGAGTCCTCCCAATGGATGGATATCGTTCCGACACAAGGCGCACTCGTGGTAAACCTGGGGAACCTAATGATGCGATGGACCAACGACCGATATCTGTCCAATCTCCACCGCGTCATCAACAAGGCGGGACAAGAGAGATATAGCGCTCCCTTTTTCCTTGATGGGAACCCGGACTTCCTAGTTCGATGCTTCCCGAATTGCGAAGAACCGGAGACTGGCGCCAAATATCCGCCGATTACCGTTGAGGAGTGGCTTTCCGGAAGATATGCTGCTACCTATGGGACGTCTAAAGAGAAGGCTATGGAGGACCTGTCTCAGGACAAGGTTGCGGCATTGATTTAGGACGGCAGGTGGTTCCAACTCGTCATTCTGTGTCAACCGATATAGACAATGGGGTTGGGGAGCAAGGCTACTCACTTTTCTTAATCCGGTTATCAGGTGCTTATATTTTCAATAGGCGGCTTTTATGGAATACGAAGTACTGTATTGGTGGATTCTGAACGTCCAGGGTAGATTGACCGGAGGACTCAGTCAGCCAGGATGCCTACTCAAGGGCAGCTGTCTGCCCAGCTTATCTAGAAGGGCATACTTTTCCCTTGATTTAATTGATATGATTGTTTTTGCCCAAACTCACTTTTACCTCTTGAATTGACTAACCAAGCTATCGCAGCAGCTTCTTTCCTTGAGATATCTTCTTCTACGACATCAGAAGCGCAAGCCCCTGATCCCAGTTGCTGACATTTTCCTTCCTGCAGATTCCTTCCTCAAGACCTAGCAAGCCTGTTTCCGATCCATCTTTTCAGCCGGCCGTGTAAGTGTTGTTGTCTGGGCTGGTGTGTTCTCGCTGAAGTTAGCTCCACACCAACAAAATACCATATAGTCTAACAAAATACAACATTGTTTCTGTGATGGCACATCAAGCAATCGATGATCCTGACTGTCAATTTACTGTATACCGTACAGTACAACGCCTGAATGTTTGCTAGTCTAGAACTTCAACCTAATTGATGACCGACGCTAAGGCTTTAGCCACCGATCGTGATCTATTGCAGTCTAAGTGACAGATCATTCAGCCCCAAACAAAGCAACTAAAGCCTCCCGCCAGCCACGCTACAGGGCAGCCAATCACCGAGTGAATCGGCCATCAGTCCGAATGCGCTAAACAGGGGGCAAGTATATACCGGACGAATGAAGAGTCCGAGGGCCTGCCAGCCCGTTTTAAGGCTCATTCTAGGTATGAATAACGTTTCTAGAGTGGCGTTCCGGCAGCATGGTTTCCCCAAAAGTTCCTCCTGAGAGGATATATACACTACATATTAAGTAATAATGCCGTCGTATTAGGGGAGTAGGTCTCGGGACTTACCGCAGCGACGACTCAGCCACTGCCGATGATGCCGACCGTCTCTGTCTCCGCTCGGCTAACAGGGATCTCAGCCGAGTTGAGCTCCATCGCAAGCTCCACATGAAGGGGCCGCTGGTTTCGTTTCGAACATGTCTCTTGCGGATGGATCTGCGAATGTGAAACTGGAAACCGGCGGCGTCGATTGGCTCTACCGTCCAAAGAATCATTGCTGGACTCGTATCTCTCTTGCATCGTGTCATTGAACGTTTCCAGAAGAAGAAACCCTGGACGCCCCTTAGCACATAAGTTCTCGGCGGACCTCGGCTGCTGGCTGCCTTCCCAATACTGCTAGTCTCCCCCGCGGCAGGGTTCCTCCATGTAGGGCCAGCTGGCGCCGAACAACCGGGAAGCTTAAAACGAGGATTGACTCGGTTAGTCTGCTCCGAGCAGCCGCAACTGTCTTGTGAATAGAGTGATTCCGAACGTTTTGCATGAACCAAGACCCCCACCCACTACGTAGCAGTACCGTGTTTGTCATCGATGACAGGGCATGGGTCGGGCCAATCCCATCAGTTCCCGTTGTTAGACATCGGAGGTTGTGTTCGTTCCCGGTTACTGGTATCTTTCCTTAACGGATTCCAAATATCGTGCAGGTTCAGCTAGCGGGATATTTGCAACGAACCAAACTCCGCCTGTTACAGCTATAAATGCTCTTACCAGCCATGTGCTGTTTTACTCCTTTCCTTTCTCGGTAGCTCTCTTCCGCCTCCTGAACGTGTGGTCACTTGTCATCAATCTTCCAGTCTCACGGGTCCAAAGTCACCGAAGCCGTCTCCCGTTCCATTGGGGCTGCCATCAATATGAAGGTTGCTTCTATCGTATCGTCAGCTCTGCTAGCCTCGGTAGTTACGGCCTTGCCCTCAATTTACTCTCGCGACAACACGACAGACTTAGAGCTCCAGTTCTCCAAGCTCACGGACGAGATCAGGGCAGATGTTCTCAGTGCACTCTCAAAGCGAGAGGCCAAACTGAGAAAGAGTGGCCAAGAGCCCACTTGCACCACGAAGAATATCGTCTTCCGTCGCGAGTAGTGTGTCATCAACGACGCTATTGCCTCTTTGAACATCTGCTAATGCTTGCTCAAGTGGCGCACTATCAAAAAAAGAAAGACTCGCCTACGTCAATGCCGTCAAGTGTCTTCAGACTCTCCCTCCTCATACACCCGCCAACGTTTCTTCCGGTGTCCGGTCTCGTGTGAGTCCATGGCCATGGAACACTTCTATCAAAACAACACTAATACGTCTTGGTTGATAGTTTGACGACTTTATTGTGACCCACATAGAGAGGACCTTGAGTATACACTTCACCGGTAACTTCATGCCTTGGCATCGGTGGTTCATACATATCTACGAAAAGGCTCTTCGAGACGAGTGTGGCTACACCGGCTACCAACCTGTAAGTTAGCCACCGCAGTCCCGACAAGAACCAGTTCTAAACCGAAGGACTTAGTACTGGGACTGGCCCAAGTATGCCTCTGCACCCGAAAAGTCCCCCATTTTCAATGGCGACCCCTACAGCATGGGAGGAAACGGAGAGTACACCCCCCATGCCGGCCCTGTCATCTCGCCTCCAAAGGGTGTAGAGGGTGATGATTACCAGCTGGCGGCCGGCGTGGGAGGCGGCTTTGTTACAACTGGTCCCTTCGCCAACATGACCGTCAACCTCGGGCCGGTTGGTGGCATTCAGGGGTCCAAACCTGGACCAGAGGGTGGCCTTGGGTACAACCCTCGTCGTCTGAAGAGAGACGTCGGACCAGCACTGAACCAGCGTTATGGAAACTACACGACTGTTACGGGTTAGTCTTAGATGATTCTTGATCACACAAAGCGACTGACACGTGGAACAGAACTACTGCAGAAGCCCAACTTTGACGAGTATCGGCTTTTGTCCGAAGGAATCTCGAACTCCTTGGAAATTGGTCCCCATGGCGGCATGCATTATGTGATCAGGTGAGGAGATTAACAGGAATGTACTTGATCATTGTACTGACTGGCTTACTAGTGGTGATCCTGGTGGTGATTTGTATACTTCCCCCGGGGACCCGGTCTTCTGGCTCCACCACGGTATGATGGATCGGATGTGGTCTTACTGGTACGTGGCATAGTTGACGTTCTTTTTTTGTATCCGTGACTAACGCCGTGACTAGGCAGGCTATCGATCCCGAAACGCGGCACACTGATCTCAGCAAGGGCAACTACAGCCACATTACCTGGAATAACATCCCAGAGTCGAGAGCGACGTCCCTCGATGATGATTTGGACATGGGATATTCTGGGCCATCTGTTAAGATTAGGGATATTATGGATACTCTATCAGGCCCATTGTGCTACTTTTATGTCTAAGTAGAATCTGGACAAAAGGTCTATAAAAGCAGCGACATGTGTTTACTATAGCATTAGGTTTCCGGTTAAGTATCAGTTTACAATATTAGAATAGAAAGTTAGATGCATGACTCCAAAGGTACCCTACTAGCACACCCTTCAATGCGTGCCTACTGTTTATATGAAATCTCATTCTTCACTCTACTACTTGATATTCCCATGGATCGTGAGTGTACTCTCTGGCATTGTGTGTAGGTCAGTGGTGAGCCGCTCGACTGCTCAATGAGCCTCAGCATACGTGGCCATTTTTGCCTAAAAATAAAATGAGGTTAAAGTAAGCTAGGTCTATCTCTATATGCACAGTAACATGGCAGGCCAATAACTGCCGGATGTTATGCTTAGCGATGGCTTGTGATACCTACCCTGTATTTCTAACAGCGATCGAGTTCGCCATATCTAATTGCTGTAGTTCTTATTATCGCAAATCAGCGATGGGGTTTCCTTCCCTATCACCTCCGTGAAGATGACATGGGACTTGGGACGCTGGAGAGACCTATGGTCTAACGTCTTTGGGTTGAAGACTGACCACAGAAGAAAGTTCAAGTTGGAAATGATAATTGGTTGATGGTCGAAAGCAAGAAATGTCCCTGCAATTTTCAATCAATGTTTTGAATCCTAAAGTAAGTGTGCGGTGACTTACCAGAGAGCCCCTGGCTTTATTAACAGCCAAATATGCTAAGCATCTGATGAGACGAATCGATCCGCACCTTCATCAAGTTCAAGACCGGCTCCGTAGAATTAAGGGCGCCGAGGTGTGAGCCTAGAGACTCAAACAAATTTCAAAAAAGCAAAACAACAATGGGCGCGTCGCAAGATGAATTCACTTGAGAATTGCGGCTAGGATTCTTGAACCTCCCATCAAGAAAGCCTCATACTGCTTACCTGGTACTGCAAAAGAAGCCCGAGGTCCTCGTGACATCATTGATGGCCCTGTTCACCTTCATTGGGAAAGTCTTTTGCAGCTCATCAGCTCTTCCTGCCACGTTAGACAGGACTTGTTTGATGCTGAGCAGGAGCTCTTTGTTCAACCTCCCATTGGCGCCGTAAACTCCCGTGAAATGATGAGTGGAAGCAAAGAGCTGAGCTGTTTATCTGCAGACTCTTGTCGATGAAAAGGATAGCAGGGGAAAGGCGGACGTGCTGTAAAGCGGTAGCTAGAGGCATTGTAGTAGGGTAACTAAGGATGCACCACGTCACTAGGTATTGACTGCGGTAACCCCATTAACGATGTCGTTTCTCGGGCGAGAAAGTAAGTGGTCCACTAGGCCTTGCGATTCCGCTGGACGAGATGCTCATGTATCCCCTGACCGAGAGCCATTCATATTACTTGGTCTGGCATGGCTATTGGCGCGGTCTGAATAGGTCAGGTTATGGGACTCTGAAGTTATAATGTGAGTGGCGATAATAAAGACGTCAAAATACAAATCTATTCAACAAAAGGGCTTATGAGAAGCACATGAGGACTAGGTAGAAGCCGCAGTGCCTTGAAAAAGCACACGACTCCAGGTTTCACATTTCGAGATCATAATCGCTATTCCGAAACTTCTAGATCATCGTCACCGCATCTGATCATGAGCATCACGGCCTGGATGACCTACAGGTGGCCTGACCTCGTGATGATTATTGTGACCCTAGCCCAACTGACGATAAAGGCAGCAGACTTCTTCAACCTTCTACAGATTTCCTAGGAGCTCAAAATTAATATATTTACATCCTCAATTTGTCCCTCTTTTAGCTAGGAAACCAAGAGCTTTTCACATCTCAATTCAACCCCTAGTTTGCAACCCTAGGAGGCTTTCTCGATTGGGTTGGGAATGAGAACTACAGTCTTCCAAGAGGGAAATGATAAGAAGAAAAAGTATCAGTAAGTAGATCAAAAGATCACGCTTTTGATGATAAAGAAATTAAGGTCTCAAGGAAAGAAAGGAAAAAAGCATACCCTTCTAGCTAAACTAGCAGGCGGCTCGCTTTAAGTAGGTAACCTAACTGATAGCTAATCCTACTGACATTATTATCACATTTCAGTATCATAATCGCTATTTATAATTATCTAGATTATCGTCACCGCCTCTAGTTATTACCATTGCAGCCTGAGTGCCCCATAGGTGGCTTGACCTTGACGATAATCGTGACCCTAGCCCCACGGATAATAAAGGTAGCAGACTTTCTTTAATCTTCTAGAGGTTTCCAAGAAGCCTAAAATTGATATACTTAGAATCTTAATTTTCCCTCTTTTAGCTAGGAAATCAAGAGCTTTTTACCTTCCAACTCAGCCCTTAGTTTGCAACAATTATTCCCCAGAAGTCTAAATCCACTAACATAATAGTCTAGATTTGGAAGCTCACAGCCGCCTACTACTATACATAAAATGTTACTTAAAGTGATGAACTCCGCGTCTATTAAAGACCTAGGTTTTTTAATCTTCGGTATAAAACACGATTGCACATCTTCCCCTACTACCTCTCTCAAAGAACCCTTCTTATCGTAAGTTTGTGAACTCTAATCCTGGTTCACCCTGGCCCCCTGAATCCGATTGGTAAGATGTAGAAGGTGGAAGGTGGAAGTGTTTCACGTCTTGAAGAAGAAACATGCTCTCAAGAAAAAAAACAGGTGTAGTTTAGCAAATTCTTTTTCAGCTACCTGAATAGTATGCAGATTAGGGGTTGAACGCACAGGTAAACAGCTTACGTAGGTTTGATACGTTACGTATTTTGAATCAACTAACAGTGTATGTACATTTGCAAACTCTGTCTACCAAATTGAACTGGGTATATTGCCTTCCAAACCACATGCCTCCTTTAAGTAGCACTATAATCTCTTTAGTCACCCTCAGCGCCCTGACCGCCACACTTCTCCTCGCAGTAATAGGTCATCTACTGGGGCATTAGCAAAATGGCCTGAGAATAGTGTATACATCATCTTACCTCGTCACCACCAATGTGCTTTCCCTCAGAGATGCATGCCATTCCATCCTATGTTACGATTAGCTAGGGATCACTGGAAGACGAGGCAATTACTTACAAAGGTGCAGTCAAGGCATGTATCCCACTGGTTAGTACCGGTGTCGCGGCTCTTGTAGTGTTCACAGGCACATTTGGTGGCATCCGGGAGAGTCTCGTATGTGGTTCTCCAGTTGTAGCTGACACTCCAGCCAGTGCCTCCACTGGGAGATGTCACTCTGTCAGAGACGCAAGCAGCTGCACGGTGGAGGTCGGCGTAGGCGCTGGAAGGGTTAGAGGTTCGTTAATGGGCTATGAGGCGAAGAAGACTTACACTCCAGTTGTCATGAAGAACAGAGCTACAGCGGAGAAATGCATGTCGTATATTTAGGTAAAGGCTTGACAGAAAAAATTGAAGAGGTGGATTGTATGTAAGGCTAACGGGATCCTTGATTGTTGAAGAGGAACCGTGGCTTGAAGTAGACAGCGGGATCAGAATGGACAACCGGCTACTTATGTATCCCCTCACTCTTGACCGAGACACCGTCTTAAGACGGCCGTTTCTTGTTATCCAGTCCACAGGAGATTCCCTTCAACTCCGAAGCCGAAGTGTGTTTTCAGATGAGGAAGGAGAGCAACTGCGGGTCCACTACACCGTATGTGCTCGGACGCTTCAAGCATATCGGCTCACATATGATGGCTGACATGACGCTGTAGGAGCACCTACTTCTTTCAGTGTGGCATGACCACGTGTGGTTGTGATAGGCGCAACAACCTTGCTAGCTGTAATTACTTCGGGTCTGAGGCATTGACCGTGCCAGATGAGTCGCTCATGATGTACCACAGGCTAAGATAAGGCAAGTTCCGAGATCTCGCACGAATTGAAACTGGGGAAATGAGCCGTGCCGCAACCAAACGAACTCAAATATGAGATCTTCGTCGTATTATGCTGATCCATTCATGATAGATGACAGGGTGAAACGCCAAGAATAGTGATGGTCCCAGAAACGCACGGCCACTCACGACACAAGCAGGTTAGTTAGTTGGTTAGTTAGTAGGGAGACACTATGAAACCGCGCTTCTCTCCACTAGCAATTCTCGTATAGGTGGATTTTCCATTTGACACCTTGAGGGATTCAGGGACATCACCATCACCCAATAACAGGGTGTCGCTAAGATAGAGTTTGAAGGATTCCAGCACTACTTCGGGGCGTTTGACCATCCAAATTTATGCGAAAATAGCGCAAGTGCTTTCAGAGGGGAAAATGGTATCAACGGCAAGGCAGAATTAGCTAATTTAGACGCACAGTAGCACACAACAGCTCACGAGGTATGGACGGCGTCGTATCAGTTGCGCATAGACAGTTCTGCGTGGGGTTGGTGAGTTTGGCCATGTTCCCGTATGTTGCAGATCCTAGAGATCCAACACTCGACTGTAAACATTAGGCTTAGTAACTGTGGTTCGTCGGAAACTCTATCAGAGCAACGGGAAGGTACCACGTCAAGTTTCATATCTGCCCATGTGATGTCGTCCATAACGGCTCGTCGGTGTAAGTCGTCGCGGCGGGCAGTATTCTGAGGCTCACGCCATCTTAGCTTGCTAGGCTAAGGGACGCTAGAAGAACGTAGGAAAGCTAGATATCTTAATATCATGATCATATATCTACCAGCACTTCGCCACAAGAGTCGACACTTTTCAAATCATCCGCTCCTCCTTTGCCTCATTGGCCGTATCAATACTAGATACCCTATCCCAAATCATTGTTCCCCTTTTTACCATGTCTCGATTCGCCCTTCTTTGTCTTGTCTTGACTACCATTGTCGTTGCTGTTCCCTTCAACGCTGATGGTATCAAGCGGGCCCCCAAGTGGACATCTGGCTACAACCTTACGTCAGACGATGTTATCGTTACTCTCGATGGCGTTGGTAAGTTCCTGCCTTCTTCTGCCATGAATGGACACGAGTTCCTGACTTTGTGATAGCGCACGTCATGAAAGAGACCGACTATCTTGAGCAGTTGAAGACCAAAGGCATCACTCTCGGCGCCCCCGAGCTTGATCCTTCTTGGGTCTCTTACAAAGGCTCTGACATCCCTGATGTTGAGCTTAGCGAACGTGATGACGCCGATTGCGACAACACTTTCTCCATCGTCACTGATAAGGAAGAGACCTTCGTCGACTGGGATATCCAGATGTCCCCCGTCGTCTGCGCCGTTGGAGACTGGACGATTAGCGTCTCCTCCGGCTACACGGTCAGCAACACCGTGGGCGGTAGCGCAGGCCTCGACCTGAAGATTGTCAAGGACCGGCTGGGCAGCTCTCTCGGCGTCGACTACAGCCGAACGTGGTCAACTACGACCTCAGTAGACACTAGAGGCCCTGTCGAGGACGGCAAGTGCGGCGTCATGATCACGAAGCCCATTGTGACCCGGCGGTCCGGCCGCCAGTTCGTTGGCTGCATCGGATCCACGAAGGAGATGGGAACCTGGTTCGCTGACAGCCACAACGAGGGTAGCTTCAACGGCGTTGGCTGGGTCGAGGGGGCTGTCTCCATGTGCAAGAAGCCCGGCAGTTCCCCGCCTCTTAGCCGTTGCAATGGACAGGGCAACTTCCGATGAGGTGTCTCGAGGCCGATGCATTGGGATGTACATAGTTTACAACATCTCCACCAGCATCTCTGACTGATTTTCAAACACTACCCCCTATCATTCTAGTTATCCCAACTTTGTTTTGGTTGTACATGACCGCCTTGGAAGGCCGCTTGGCCGAGTGGGGCGACGGTTTTCATACATAGTTGATATTATTTTGTTTTATGAGCCTTCCTTGATATCTTGCCAGATAAAAGAAAGCAATACAGTAAAGATGCAGATTGTGAATCTCAAGAACGAGCTCAAATGAAGAGCCACTTCGAAGAAGACGTTACTAACCCCGATCAAACTCCAGACTAACTACCAGTCCACGAAGGAGACGACTAGCCCTAGTGAGGCCACCAACGTTTGAAGCCTATGGGTCAGGCTTATCCTGATTAACCTAGCTGTCCTTCAGAGCGGCTGGAGTTCGGGTTAGTATTACTGACCTAGAGGTTACCAGCCGAGTATCAAAGGGCATCCTCAGGTTATCGGCGGGTAACTCGGCACTGAGCGAAGACCACGCCAGTCAAGGCGAGACCCGCCACCAACTTGGTCTACACTGTTCACAGCGAGACAGGTCCGAAGATCTCGTTGAACAAAGAGCGGTCGGGGAACTTGGCCTTGTAAACAGTGGGCTTCACATAGGAGCCGACAGAGTCAATATGCTTGCCGCCGGCAACGAGTTCCAATTACGTAGTCCGGGACCTTGTTCTTGTCGAATGGATCATGAGACCCATAAAGCCGATCGTAATCTTGCTGATACCAACCTTCAGGCAGGCGATCAACTCCTGACCCCGAGACTCCGGATAGTGAACGCTTGAAGTTGCTGATTACTTCTTAGCGTGCATCTTGTAATTCAAAGTTTGTGCTCGAGCCACGGACAGTGTAGGGGGACGTTGGCAGTGGGGTGAATGTGGAAATGCTCGCTACTGGTCTTGCCGACCATGCGGGGGAACTCGGGGTGTACATTCTCGGCGGTACTTTCGCCAATCTGGAGTCGAAGACGTCCAGGAATCCCATAATTCCAGAGCCGGCGAAGTCTCGGTGGGTCAATACGACGTCAGTGACATGTTGAGACGTCACCGGGAACAAACAAGATGACATCTAGGGGGGAGAGGCCCCGTAGCCTCCGGGTTGTCAACAGTCTCGGCCGGGTCAAGTTCAGCGTCATATTCCTGATAGCTGCCATTTTGCATAACTAAATATATAACATGAAGGCTGTCGCATGATTAGGCAAGTGATCAACGACAATTGGGCCGAAGGTAGCCATCATCACCTCCTGGACTCGGTCCGGCATGGCGACCTTTGCTGAGGTATATACCATGTCATGTTCAGGCTCTGCCTTGTAGAGTGTTCCACTTTTGCATTTAACTTTCATAACATTTCAGTACGGGATCTACATAATCTGAAGTAGCGATTGACTGTTGATCAGCCGTCACGAGGCTTGGCCTAGGCAGGCCATGACACCTGGGAGGCCTCACAAAGCACTTGCACCCATGAAAACAGGTGGAAAGGACACAGGACAACTTATGTGGTATTTTCAACTCCCACCATTATGATGAGACAATGGAGTTTCTCGATAAAATCTTCAACAGTTACCAAGTTAGGGGACGTCTGATCGGAGACTTTACTGCGCCGCCGTTTCGGCCTCGCCGGTAACGCCAATCGGTCGAGATCGTAGACAACCATGCAGGTTTGATTCCCCGGATGGGCTCGATATTACCCAATCCTTTCTAGACCCATGGCGGAGAAAGCGTGAAAGAACCAGCCCTTGGCTAATGGCTTGCGCAGCACAGAACATCTCCAGACATTTCTCAAAGCAGCCATGAGAGTTTCGGAGGCCGCCTAGGAACCTTTGTACTCGAAGATGCAGTGACCATCTTCGGCTCATTCACGCCGGCACCATCGTTGCCAGACGTTCCTGTAGTCTGGCTGCCGACCTACATATAGAGCGAATTGCTACACAACCGACAGTGTCTATACTATCTCAGTTGTGGGCCACGCCATTGGTTATTTTGTGTGTCTGGGCTGCTATAACAGAAAACACATAGTAACGGTCTCGCAGATCAGAAGGAATATTCCATCTGCATCGGTCGTGAAATGCTCGCGGATTATCCTAGCGTTTGGGTTTGGTTACATTCTAAACATGTAAACTAGATCTCGGCGCAGGATATTTGGCAGCTTATTAACACCCACTAAGCCTTGTGATTTCACTGTACACCACAGGCAAGAACCAACTATACCGCATATGATGGGTGTATGGGCTGTATCTACTAATGCTCATGTTGTCTTAGCTACAGTAGCTCAAGTATCAGCTTAGGTAATAACACCCTGTGCGCATCCAGGGTATGTTGAGACGTGTATCCAACCATCAGTATACAGCATACAATGAGAGATGTCACGTAAATTTGATTAACACTATTATCTGTGCAGGCAACAAGTACTTGCTGTCTTTTTAGCTGGTCTTGGGCTGAAGAGCTGGCCTCTTAGGGAGCTCGCTGACAGACAAATTTACGATACGGAAGGTGATACTTATAGAATCTGACATTTGTTTCAAGCCTAAGAAAACAAGTATAAAGGAAAAAGGGTCTTGATTGATAAATCTGGACAGAGCTTCCACACATGCACATGGCTGGCAAGTGAAGGAATGGCGAACTTTTAGCGCCCGTTTTTACACCTTCCCGAGACAGTAACTCGGCCAGAATACCGGCTTAGACTAAGAAATCCGGTAAGCAACCTTGTAGCCAGATATCTTCCCGTCTCTGAAAGCTTGAAACCCCTCTTCAATCCCTTGCAGCCCTCCTTCAATGATCTCTGGATTGTTGGGTCGGATTTCCCCTTTGCGTAGAAGCTCAGGCAGCTTCTCATAGAATTCCGAGGCAAGCTCGTGATCTTCTTTGGAGGCCTTAAACGTGTTAGTGGAAGGCCATTGGCATGGGTCGCCACGGGGGAAACAGGCTAGGCTTACAGGTAGGAAGTTGGAACCCATCTTCTGGTCTCTCAAGAATGAGGTGAAGACGAGAAGAGATGTCACTTTGGTCTGCGGTGTCACATTTTCGGTATTCTCCTTGAATGGCCTGACGGTACACAGAGTACCCCCCGAGGGGCGGATTGCTTTGGAGGCAGTGGCAGATGACGTCTCGTTGCCAATAGTGTCGAAGACATACTCCACCTCGGGTAGAGCCTCCTTGATCTTGGAGATGACGTCGGGATCTTTGTAGTCGAAGACGTGCTTGGCGCCAAGAGAGCGAAGGAGTGGGAAATGGCGAGGACTGCAGACTGTCGCAATGCTGAAGTCGAATAGAGCCGCAAGCTGCACCGCATAAAGGCCAACGCTAGCTGATGATGTGTGAGCAAGAGACTAACGGCAAAATAGTATACATGGGAAACGTACTGCTTCCAGCCCAGACGAGGAGCTGCACAGAGGAGCCCCTGGTTTTGTCGATGTGCAGGCTCTTGGGTCTGAACAAGGCCATCCACGCCGTCGCCGCAGCGAGCGGCACAGTGGCAGCCTGTTCGAGGGGCACACCGTCGGGGATCTTGTAGCAGAGGTTTTCGTCGGCAATCGTGTACTCGCTGTACGCTCCCTGGCCTTTGACTTGACCTATCGCGACCAGGTTGTCGTTGTCAGCCATGGTATTGTCGTCGTATGCTGGGCAGCATGCCAAGGGCCCCAGGAGCACTTACCTCCCCAGATGAGGCCGGCAATCTTGTCGCCCTGTTGGATCCGAGAGACCTCGCTCCCAACCGTAGTCACCGTTCCGGAAAAGTCGCAGCCCAGGACGCTCCCGTCCCCAAAGACGCCGCCGTCAAAGCACAGGACGTCTGTAGGGTTCTGAGCAGCCACAGCGACCTTGACCAGAGCCTGGCGGGGGCCCGGCTGTGGCACGGGGATATCCTCAGCGACGAGGGTGTTCTTGCCGTCCCTTTCCCTGACGACCAGGGCTCGACACGTCTGGGACGCCATGCTGCCGAAGCTGAAGCTGAAGCTGGGTTGCTGCTGTCTTGGTCTGAGGCCACTGAGGGTACGTGCGGTTGGACGTGGACGTAGACGTAGGAGGGCGGGTGCGGGCTTGAACAGGCGCATGATGAAGGGGACAGGTGTCAGGTGGCAGGCAGTTGGGACGGCAAGGGCTTTTCTATTCCCAGCATGTCGACAGTGAGCTCACTGCTTAGAAATCGAATGTTGCACTTTGCAGGAACTGCCCGAGGTGGTTGTTCTGAATGCATGAGTGAATGATGCGGCTTGGACAAATGCTGCAGCAAGCTGTGGAAGGGATTCCGTCATCCGGGTGGGGTTGGGTTACGGTTCTCGGAAAAATCACCGTTATGGGCCATTGTAAACCCCGGTCCGTTTTGGGAGCAGTCGGATAATTAACTTGATACGGAGCAGCTTGCTTCTTTTGCGCGTGCATATATTCCATCTTCTTTCTCTCGGGTTTCCTCCCCTTTGCGGATTGTCTCGTCTTGTCTTCTGTCCGTCTTGTCCGCTCACCATCGCGACAATCCCGAAACCGGCCGTCACTTCCAGCCCGAGTTGACGACGACGATGCGTTCGCATTTTGCCTGGTACGTACTTACGAAGCAGAAACACATGCATACATCCCCACTCCGCGACCGGGCCTTGCTGACGAGTGACGTGACATGACAGCTTCGTCTGCAAACGCCGAAAGCTCAAGTGCGACGAGGTCAGGCCCGTCTGCGGACCGTGCAAGAAATCGTCGCGGCCGTGTGACTTCCCAGACGAGTTCATTTTTCGCATTGTCAACCGGCCGTCTGGCTGCGGAGAGTCCGGCAATGCCATCGCCGGCCTGGAAAACGAAGTCTTGTCTTTCGAGGACGATCAGGTCTGGATCGACGTCCCTAGAAACAGTGTGTTACTATTCAGCCCTTTTCACCGTTGATCCAGCCAGGGCTAACGTGTTTGTTTGTTTGTTGCTGTAGTCAGTTTTGTTCCGCCCTCTCTGGCGTGCGAGCCTCTGACGCCTGCGCCGACTTTGACGCCTGCACCGACTTTGACGCCTGCACCGACTTTGACGCCTGCACCGACTTTGACGCCTGCACCAACTTTGACGCCTGCACCAACTTTGACAATTGAGCCACCGACGAAGCGTCCCAGAGTGAGCCGCGAAACACCAGAGCTACATGACCAAGACCACAACCATGGCTTCTCCGACGGAAGCAGCTGCGGAATTTCGGTTTCGGCATCTGCCCTCTCAACTCCGTTTCCAGCTTCGTTTGACCAAAGTCCCGGGACAGTGCATCAAGAAGCACTGGGATCCCACACGGAACCACCACCGCATGGACAGTATAGTGCCGACGAACACATGATTGCGCTACGCTTGATGAGACACTTCAAGGAGGGGCCTTCACAATGGTAGGCAGGACTCTGCATCTTATTGACGTATGTATTCAATTGACGCCCGAGTGACAGGATGGACCTCTTCGATACCGCGGCGTACTACTCAAATGTGGCTCCTATAAGGGCAACGAGCAGTCCTTTGCTCAAGTCATCTATATGCGCCTTATCCGCAAAGCATATGCATCGTATCCAATCCGCAAAGAGTAACACTCAACGACATCCCTCGCAGGCAGCGTTGGACGACAGCATTACCAACTGGCTGTTTCACTCTACTGACTATTACCATCGTGCAATCAGCCATTTACAGGCGGCCGTCAGAAGCGAAAAGATTGGTCCGGATTCGTCCAGCACCGACAGAGAGCGGGAATGTATATTCACGGCCGTCGCTATCCTAAGCACCTACGAGCTCATGGACAACCCGGGAACGGCATGGAGAGCCCACCTGAGCGCCCTACCTTTATTCTGCAGCTCGTCTGGGAACTCACGAGCGGCCGCGACTTCAGGGAAGCAGATTACCATCTGCAGGCCAGTGTTTTGGTCTCTGGCACGGCAAGACTTTTTATGCGCCTGTGAGACGCCACACAGAGCTGTCTTGGAGCATTTGTTCGAGTGTTGCTGACGCTGGAGACAGTCATTAGCGAAACCCAGACGCGACTCAGCTTGGACGACGCCCAACTATGGCACAGCGCAGGCTTGAGCTTGACAAGTGACGAGAGAAGCGCCGATCTGTACGGAAGCCCCTCGGGTCCCGTCGTCATGGGCAGCGCCAACGACAATGAAGAGGACAAAAGGGCCAACGAGATGATTTGGCTCTTGAGTAACATCATGAACCACTTGACCAAGGGCGACTCCCTGGTGCCAGAAGACTACGCACGCCCGGCCAAAGAGAGATGCCCGGTCGGCGTGACTCAAGAACAATTACTCGAAAGGTGGAAGATGCTGGATACGCGCCTGCAAGACTGGTTGTCCCGCCTGCCGCTTTCATTTACGCCAAGCGCACGCACATCGCTTGCGGGACGGAAGGGGGATTCTAGAAACACTGACGACTGTACAGCGTGCCTTGAGCAGATATGGTACGATGTGCCCCTTTGCGCAGCCGCGATGCTGAGCTATCACATGGCTCGCATCCTCCTGCTAGTCAACCGGCCCCAAGAATCCACCGCCATCCGATCCTCTATAACATCTCGATTGAGATACTACGAATACACACAGCAGGAATCGATTCGTCACGCGAGAGAGATATGCGGCATCAGCCTAGCGAGCCCGCCGGATGCCGTGCTGCTACACTCTCTGGAACCTCTCTACGTGGCAGGACAAGCTCTTCGCTCATGTAGCGAGAGAAGCATGGTCGTCGGGTTGTTCAAGGACATTCAAAAGAATATTGGCTGGTCGACCTCGTATCATGTTACCAAGTTGCAGCGTGAATGGCAAGAGGGAGGAGGAGACTGGGTATTGGACGACCATATTTCTTAGACCTGTTCGCCCTGTGGAAGCTGTGCCCTTTGATCGTCTTAACGAATGGATAGTTTCAATACATGTATGACTGCTAGTTTCTTCATAATAATCCTACTACAACGACATCCTTGGATCACTCCGCAACAATTTCAAGATGGTCTAGAACTGTCCCAGCTAGTCCCGCAAACGTCGTGTTCGCATTTGACAAGATCTGGACGCTAACCCGCAACCCGAATTCCTTGAAGAGCCAGGACTGAAGTTCGACACCAATCATGGAGTCGATGCCGTGGCTCGCAACAGAGACTCCGTCATACTTGAAGTCTTCTGCCTGAGCGCCAAGAATCCGTGCTGCTCGCTCCATGATGTGCGACGCAATGGCGACAAGCGCCTCGTCCCTGGGGAGGCCAGCAAGTGTCGCGTCGAAGCCCTTGGAGCCGGCTGTTTCTCCCGACTTGCCCATCGCCGCGGCCAGGGCCTCGACCCTGTCGATGACTGGCCGCATGCGCTCGTCTTGATACCAAAACGCATCGGAAAGCGCCAGACCGCTCATGGCCTCGAGCATAGGCTTGGGCTCAAGACCGAGGACCAGCTGAACGTCGCCGAGTTGCTGGGTGCCCTTGTTGTTCTTGCTGGATACTGCGCCCTGAAGAATGGAAGCCTCGAATCCGTCGAGCATCTCACGCTCGCTGACGCTGAAGGGCATCTTGCGGGCCAGCGACTCGGCGATGGCGGCGTTCTCGGCCACTACGCCGACGTCCTCGACCATGGGCAAAGCGAGGGAGCTCGCTGCGAGGCCTCGCCGGCGTCGCTGTAGGGCCAGGAAGTCGAGATAGCTGTTGGCTGCAGCGTAGTTGGCCTGCCCTTGGTTGCCCAACACTGCCGAGATGCTGCTCGTCATTACGAAGAAGTCCAGCGGCGTGTCGCCAAGCGCCTTGTCGAGCGCGATGGCCGCCAGCACCTTGGGTCGCAGCACGGCTTGGTATGCCGAGAAGGTCATGCTCTCATATAAGCCATCCTACCAACGACGATTAGTTCTCTCTTCTTCCACGATCACTGAGGTTTAGGGAGGGGGCGATGGACTTACCTGCAGAGTCATGGCAGCGTGAACAACACCTTTTATGATGCGATGGGTAGAGACATCTGCAACTACATCGGCGACAGCCTTTTCGTCACTTGCGTCCGCGCAAAAGACTTCCACGTTGGCGCCCGATTCTTTGAGGCGGTCGACGACGTTGGCGGCTTCTGGCTTAGCAGTCCCGGATCGAGAGACAAAGACGAAGTTTCTGCAGCCCCTTTCAAACATCCAGGTCGTCAAGCTACGACCGAGGCCGCCAAGGCAGCCGACAAGAAGATAAGCACTATCGCTGCTGAAGAGAACAGGATCACGGGAATCACGAGACTAGTAGCAAACTCGAAGTTAGCAGGTTGACAGAAGTTACACTGCCTCGTGTCGACGACAATCACAAATCACTTACCTTGATCTGGTCTTGCCCATATCCGAAGCTCAGGACGCTCGTAGAGGTTTCGGTCAAGATGCGGCGGGCGTTGTTCAAATCAGCCAAGTCCTCCACGCGGAGACTAGGACTTGTCGGCAGCTCCAGGCTTCCGAGTATATCCACGCTGGCTTGCAGTGTGCGCTTCACGGCAGCCGGATCACTGTTCAACGATTCCGAGATATCGCGGACCTGGATCCCCACGCCACGAGCAAACGGACGCGAGTCAAGTGCATAGTCCTCGATGGCTACGTCGCTGAAGACGAACGTGGAGCTCCGCGGCATGGCCAGCCAGAACTCAGAGACCAGCGGACTCTGCGCTCCAGCGACGACCACGACACGTCCTTTGGGAGCCGCAAGCAGCGGCTGCACCTTGACGGTATCCCTGGGCACCTTGGACACACGGAAGCCCACGTGAGCACCTAGTTCGACGACAGCCTGTTCGAAGAGCGGCGCGGCAGTGGGCAAGAGGAAGACATGGTCGCCGGGCTTGGCGCCGGCGTCGGTAGTAATGAGAGTTGCGTCGACGGCTTTGAAGAGATGCGGCAGCAAGTGAGCGGCCTTCTCCAGCTGGCTGGCGTCGGGAAGCTTGGCGAAGACGGTCACCACGACGCGAGACTCCAGTGAGCTTTGGGCGAAGGCAACGACGGCTTGGCCACGCAGCCCAGGGTCGAGAGCACTGCCGGTGCGTCTGACAACGCCGGCGACGAGGCGCGCGCGGCCGGTAGCGCGTGAAGAGAGAATGTCCTTGCTGAAGCCAGCGAAGTGAACCTGTATCTCGGCTTCCAGGGGGGCAAGTTCCACAGCGGCCGCAGGAGCTGACGCCTCGAAAACGACTTCGTTGTCGAGGATGGTACCCTTGTAAGTTTTGTCTTCAGAGATGGTAGACACGGTCGCTTCTTCTTCCCCAAACATCAGCTTGTTGTACTCGTCGTTGTTCACGAGACGAGGAACCAAGACCTTGGCATCCTTGGTCAGCCAGTGCTCGACGTCACCTCGGCTGGATCCGTCGGCTGTCGCGAGTGTGGAAAGTCTCTGCTGGACCAAAGCCGCGACCTTCTCCAGGGGCGCATCGATATCGGCATCGACGAGGCTGATTCGGGAGGAAACAGACTCGGAGCGAACGGCTCGCAGGAATCCTTGTGGAGTGCCGCTAAAGGCCGAGTCTCCAGAGTTGGCCCCCCTAGTGACCCACACGATGGAATTGTTGGACAGCAAGATGTTCTTGATGGCATCCCACGTCTGCTCGGTCAGTGCAGTCGTCAAGAGGGAGCCGTCGGAGTCATCAATCACAATGTTATTGTTGTCGCTGTTGTTGATGTTGTGGAGCGTACCACCACCATTGACCTTGGATGTAAGTCCAGCCGCAGCATTTGCGAGTGGCACAGCACTGGCGCCTAGAGCACGAGCGAGAGAAGCATCGCTGGATGCATGGAAGACGGTGATGTTTTGGTTCTTCTCAGCTGTCGCACTCAGGGCTTCCTCGTCCGCGACTGGCGGTTCCCAGGCAACTTTAGTGTAAGGCTGCTTCGCTTCCGGCTCCGACAGCTGGGGCGGCACAGCCGCGTCGTATGCGACGAACTTCCAGTTCTTGATGTCCAGAATACAAGCGCCAGAGGCACCGAACAGCTGCACTTTGCCGGCGAAGTCGCGATGCTCTGCTCGCTCTGCCCAAGCTGTGCAGTTGGCTTCAAGACCGACGTCTTGGTCTGTCGGAAACTTGATGGTCATCTCCTCGATCTCAACTGGGATCACTCCCCAAGGCATCTCCTTGTGCAGGCCGCGGTGAACGGCGGCGATGACGACGTGGAGACAGCCGTCGATGGTGGACGGATGCAAGAGATAGCGAGACTCGTTCTGCATAAGAGCACTCGACGTCTGCACCCGGACATCGGCTGACGCAACACGCTCCTTGCCGTTCGCTCGAACGTTGTCCATGGTCTGAAAACTCGGTCCGTACTTGAACCCGACGCGGTGGAAAGACCGATACCAGCGTTTGCCCGAGACCTGTTGGTGCAACTGGCTAGCTTTATAGGGGCAGCCTGGCTCTTCGCTGGGCATCTCCTTGGGCTGCAGCTGAATCTTGCCAGTACTGTGTCCAGTCCAGTTACCCCCCTCGACGGATTCGACGGTGAAGTTGTACCAGTCGCTCTCGGCGGATGATTTCTCAAGACGGGTATGCACCTCGATGCCGTCGTCGGTCTCAGGGACGATGAGTGCCGTATGGAAGCTGAGATCCCTCAGACGAACGGCCGAGGCATCCTGCGGCTCTAGGTCCAGTTGCTGAAGCAGCGCCTCGATGGCTAGCGAGACGTAGCCCGCCGCAGGGAAAACCACGTCGGTGCCAAGCGTGTGGTCGGCGAACCAGGCCACGTCGCGCTGGCGCAGCATGTTCTTCCAGGTCGACACGTTGGTGGACAGGCCGAAGATGCGGCGGCCGAGGACATCGTGACGGGGGTACTTGGACTCTCGCAGCTCCTGCATGGCCCGAGGCTGGTACCAGTGTCTGCGCTCGTAGTTCCACTGGTAGCGAGGCAGATCGGGCAAGTAACGAGGCGAGCTGCCGAGTTTGCCGCTGGCCGACGACGACGACGACGCTCCGACCTTGTTGACGAGCCCAAAGTCAACGTCCAGGCCTCGGTTGAAGAGCTCGCCCACTGTTCTGAGGAGGGCGACGGCGCTGTTGGTGTTGCGCAGCAGCGAGGGCACGTACTGCATGTCGTAGCCGTTGGACTGGACGACCTGCTTCACCGGCCCGCCCAGTGCTGCGTGCGGTCCGATCTCGATGAGTATGCTGCCGTCGCTGAACTCGGAAGTCGCCTCTCCCAGTGTCGCCACGGCCGTGTTGAAAAGCACGCGGTTGCGGAGATTGTCACACCAGTAAGAAATGGAGAGCTCCGACGCCTCGACCTTGGCCCCCGTCACCGAAGACACCATGCCGACGAGCGGACGGCGCCAGCTCAGGTTCACCTCGTCCAGGCTATGGTGAGCCTTTAGGTAAAGGTCGGCATACAACGGCGCAACAGCATCCATCTGGCGCGAGTGGTAGGCCTTGCCCGTCTTCAGCAACCTGGCAAAGACGCTGGCCTGGTCGAGAACCTGCTTGAACGAGGCAATGTCTTCCTCGCTTCCGCTCATGGTGACGCTCCCGGGAGAGTTCTCGCAGGCAATCGTCACGCGCTTGGCCACGTCTGGTTCTAGGAAGTTGATGTAGTCGGCGACCTCCTCGGCCCCCAAGCCAACGGCCAACATGGCACCGACGGGCGCCGCTCTGGCCACGGCGTACCCACGGAAGTACGCTGCCATGATGGCCTCGGGTGCCGAGATGCGACCAGATGCGTACGCGGCCCCGATCTCGCCGCTGCTATGTCCGACCGTGACCGCGGGCTCGATCCCCCACGAGGCGAGGAGGTCGACGATGGCAATCTGGATGGCAGTGCAGGTGGGCTGTGAGATCTCAGCCTCGCCAACGCGGCTGGACGCGGCGGGCTCCTCCAAGATGTCCTTCAAGGTCCAAGACGGACGAGGCTGGATGTGCTGCAGCACGTGGTCGAGGCCGTCTATGGTCTCTGCGAACCTGGGGAACTTCTGCATCGCTTCGTAGCCCATGCGGGCCCACTGGGCGCCCTGGCCCGTCATAACGTAGCCGAGCTTTGCAGGCCGACTCAGCTTGGTCGCGTAGGTGAAGTTTGCCGTGTCGAAGGCCTCGGTTTCGTGACCGGCCTCGGCAACGGTATACCCGCGCGAGGTGAGCTGAGAACGCCTCTGGTTGAGTGAGTAAGCCAGGTCGACGAGGTGGTAGTTCCCGGCAACGGCCTGGTGCGCCTGGATATTACGCTTGAGCGTCTTCTCGTCGTGGGCGCTCATGGTGACCAGCAACGGCCGGTCGGAGTCGCGGTAGTCGTAGTTGGCTGTCGCAAGGGGCTTGCCGTGTTCGTACCACGGGCAGATGCTCTCGATGGACTCGATGACCAGATGCGCATTGGTGCCTCCGTATCCAAACGACGAGACACTCGCGCGACGAACGTCGAATTCCGTGGGCCAGGGCATGAGGTTCTCGACGATCTTGACGTTCCATTCCTTATCCTTGATGTTGGGATTGAGAGTCTTGAAACCGTAAACACCAGGTATCTCTGCTTTCTCCGTCATGAGTGCCGCCTTCATTGTGGCGAAGATGCCAGAGGCCTAGCAGGATAAGAGTTAGGTCTCAAGTTCATGCATCCACTGATCATCATCACCAAGTTAGGGGGGGGGCGGATTTCGTGACTTACTGCCTCGCTGTGGCCGATGTTAGCTTTAGCAGCACCCAACAGCAGCGGCTTCTTTCTGCTCCTCGAATCGTTCATCCCTAGCGACACGGCTCTGACTTCGATCGGGTCGCCGGTGGGGGTTCCAGTGCCGTGGCACTCCAGGTATGCCGTCTTGTTAGGATCTAGATTGGCTCGTTTATAGGCATGTCGAAGGACTTTCTCCTGTCCCAGGTCGTTGGGATACGTAATACCCATGCCTTCAACTTTGCCGTTCGTGTTCACGGCAGACGATCGGATGACGCCCCTGAAGACAGCACATGTTAACTTTCAAGCCTCTTACTACACCAAGGGAGTCGAGTTTGAAAGAGTGAAAGAGCCCTACCGTATCACGTCTCCATCTCTAATAGCATCGGAGAGCCGTTTGAGGTACACTGCGCCAATGCCTTCGGCTCGTCCATAGCCGTCTGCGCGCTCATCGAAGGTATGGCATCTACACGGTTTGTGAGTTATTATGTCAAGTATTGTTGGCAGGGAGAAATGTTTACTCAGAGGTTGGAGAGAGAACACCCAGCTTGGCTGTGTTCATATGTTGGTCCTGTAAGTCTCATGAGATTTCTGTTTGCCAAGCAGAGCTTGCAGCAGCTAGCTAGCAAGCAAGCAGATTACTCACAACAATCATGATGAGGTTGCTTCCGATGGCAAGCGCAGCATCGCAGTCACGAGCACGGAGTGCGTGGCAAGCATTGTGAATGCCGTACACCGAGGAAGAACATGCCGTGTTGATGACGCAGCTGGGACCAGTCAAGTTGAAGGCGTTGTTGACCCGGTTGCTGATGATGCCGGGATCGACACCGGTAGCTGCGTAGTTGTGTCTAAAGTCGCGCTCGAAAATAGACATCTGCTGATAATCACTGGTAAAGGTAGCCATGTAGACACCGGTGTTGGACCCGGCGGCTTTCTCGAGAGGCACTCCTGCATTCTCGAAAGCCTCGTAGCAGACTTCGAGAACTTTGCGCTGCTGCGGGTCAAGCCACTGTGCTTCGATAGGGGTCATGTTGAAGAAGCTCGGGTCAAAGTCGACTGGGTCCTCTGCAAGGAAGTACCCCCCCATAGCTGAGAACGATCCGGGACGCGACAGGTCGGGGTGGTAGTGTGCATCGATATTAAAACGGCTATTGGGAACTCGAGGAGTCCGGATAGACCTCTTCTCGCGAAGCATGTCCCAGAACTTGGCTGCCGAGTCCACAGTTCCAGGCAAGCGACAGGCTGTTGGTCGCTTGAGGTTAGATATCGGAAGAGTACATGACGGGTGGGAGAATGGAAAAGTGCATAGGAGAGGCTCTACATACCCATGCCAACAATGGCAATTGGCTCGAGTGCCGACTCGGCCTCTTCAATCATCATAGGCATCTTTGCTAAGATTCAAGCGCTTCCTCAAGGATTTAAAGACGATTCTCTGCTCCAGGCCGTGAGTAATGGGCGAATATTGTAGTTTCTCTGCGCACATGAGGTAGATAGCTGCTCTTAAGTTGTGAGAATCTGTCGAGCGCTTTGTTCGCCATCATAATACATGAGCAGTCCCGGTTTTTATCTATCGTTCCCTCTGCCACCCCCTTTCCCTCTCTATGCAGTCCAGTGACCCGACGGGCAATAAACAGCCGATATCTTCCAGGCTTCCGAGAACGGCATGCATTTACGGGCACCGGTGCATCGTCTTTCGGCGGCCGGTCTTGGTGCCGGCAATTCAAACACGGAACAAAACAAAACAAAAACAAAACAAAGTGAATACTCGCACAAGAACCACGGCCCGATGATGTGGGGTGGGTTGCATCCCGAGCCCTGCATGTCATGAAGATGCCATCTTCGGAAGCGTATGTGATAATACTTTGGCCACATTATGCATATGTTCTGCAAGCCTCGGACCGCGCAGCACCGGCTCCGAGTCCCACGTCGAAGTGTCATGCTCCGGATCTCCGTCAGATTACACGAAGCCGGCCGTCGGCGAGATTGTCTTCTATCTTGAATATTTGGCAACTAGTCCAATCATCTACGAGGGTCCAGTGTCTACAGGCAGGCTGTATAAGGACCAGACGATCCCTCCCATGTGCCGACAACCCTAATAATCATGACTAACCTAAGCAACACTATCTTAGAACTAGAACTCATCGTCGCCGACTCACAATTTACTCTCGTTGCCAGCACTGAGAAAACATGTCACATTTCACCACCGACGAGAAGACCCGCCTTGACTTCGCCGTCATCGGCGCAGGTAGGAGCAGAAAAAAGCCCGGAGAAAGCAAACACTATACTGATTGCATAATTATCAGGTTTTTATGGTCTCACAGCCATCAACACCATCTTGAAGCTGCAGCCAAACGCCAAGCTGGCCATCTTCGACAAATATGACACGGTTGGAGGAACGTGGGCCAAGGACCGCGTCTACCCAAACCTCGTTGCCCAAGTCGAGTTTGGATATTTTGTAAGCATACAATCCCAGAGTGACGCCTACTTTGACGTCAGTGGGCGCAGACTTAATGGTTGGAAACACAGAACTACCCGTCTACGCCCATGCCCGCAGATGGCAAGCCGGGCAACAACCTGGTGTCCGGGGACATGATTTGGAGATATCTGGACAAGTACGCTGAGGACAACGATCTGAAGCGCCACATCAGATTCAACAGCTGGGTGTCCAAGATCGAGCGCAATCCCACCGGCGGCTGGCTGGTGACGGTCAACGGCCAGACCATCGAAGCGGACAAGGTAATATGTGCTGCCGGCATCACGACGCAGGCCAACAGCCCTGGCTTCCCCATCACCGAGGATGCCATTCCTGTGATTCACGCCGTCGACATTGCCAAGAATGTGGTCAACTTTGAAAAGCCAGAGAACAACCACTATGTGCTCCTCGGTGCCGCAAAATCTGCCTACGATGCCGCATACCTGCTGAGCTTGATGGGCAAGAAAGTCACTTGGTACGGTGTTTTCCTCTACCATATCCAGAACGTCTCTCCGCCGCTGACATGTTTTCAGGGTCATTCGTGATACCGGATCTGGCCCAATGCCAATTATGCCCTCCAGCTTGCTAGGCAAGGTATGAAACAAACGGAGCTGCCGATCCTTCCCCCCTTTTCCCTGGAGCAAGTAGCAAGACAGCAAAGCAAGCAAACTGATGATGGTATTCTAGAACACAATGACCATGAGCGCTAACCGTCTCTCAAACTACCTCAGCCCTTCGCTCATGACGACGGACACTTGGCTCGGCTCCTTTTTCCACCGAACCATGCTGGGCCGCTGGATGACCAAGGCCAGCTGGGGCTACATCAGCAGCCAAGCCTACAAGGCGGCTGGCTTCGGCGGCAAGGCCGGCAAGGTCGAAGGGTTGAAGCCCCAGATTGAGGACAATAGCTGCTTCTGGTGCGAGAGCTCGCTCGGGCTGATCACCATGGACGACTTCTGGAGCACGCTGAAGAAGGCGGACATCCGCATCGTGCGAGACACTGTCGCCTCGGCGGACAAGGCGGGCGTCACCCTCAAGAAAACGGGGGAACGCATCGACGCCGACTATGTCATCTACGCCACCGGCTGGGGCGACCACTTCAACTTCTTCTCCCCCGAGCTCAAGGAAGAACTGGGAATCCCGCCTTACGGCGACGCCGCAGCGGCCCCCTTGAAGGCGGGCATCAAGATGGACCCGTGGTACTTCCACGACAAGGCCGCCGACCAGCTGCTGGCGCGGAAGATCCCCTTCCTGGCCGCGGGGCCCAAGGACTTCAACGGCTGGCAGCGCGAGGCCGGACGCACCATGACGACGCGCCGCTGGCGCCTGTACAACCGCGTGGTGCCGCTGTCGTTGGCCGCGGAGGGAGACCGGTCGCTCGTCATCCTGGGCCAGATCCACACGACGCAGACGCCCACCGTCTCGGAGCTGCAGGCGCTCTGGGCCGTGGCCTACATGCTGGGCGACATCGACCTGCCCGAGGAGGAGGACATGGTCCGCGAGATCTGCGAGTGGAACGCCTGGACGCGCCGCCGCTACGGCGCCGTGGGCGAGCGCTACCCCTATGCGCTCTTTGACTGGATCTCCTACCTGGACCGCCTGCTCGGCGATCTGGGCGTCAAGTCGCAGCGCAACGGCAACGCGCTCGTCGACTTCTTCAAGCCCTACGGCCCCGGGAGCTATCATGGCGTTGTGGACGAGTACATGGCCATTCGTGCCAACGAGACCAAGACCAAGACCAAGGCAAAGGCGGGAGCCGGCTTCGGAAACGGGTCCGTGAAGAGCGTCATTTCAAACTCGGTCTAAGTGTACATGTATTCATGTATACACTACGCACAGGATCAGGGTCAAGGTCATGTCAATTATCTCTTATGCGTGCTGGCTGTGTTGCAAGTTTGTATCTAGCTAGCTCTCCAGTTATTAGTGCTCATATCCGACCCTCGTTTTCCGTGATGATTTTGCCAGCCGGTAGGTATCTTGGTCGTAGTTGCTCGGACTAGCCATTCCGAGATATTCAAATAAGCCTCGGCTTAAATGCAGAAGTTGGGCAATTATATTGACGGTGCCCTGCGGAAAGCCAACGGGATTCTAGTTCAACGTCGTTCAGTTGCCTACAAGGCAGCTTAAAAAGTAATATAAAATACACAGGGTAGAAGAACTCAACTTGTTGTCCATTGTCTTCTAGAAAAGTGAAAGAACCATTTGTTTATAGTGATCCCAAAGTCATCGCGCATGTACGACAACAAGAATCCCTTGGAACTGACAGTTTTAGCTCATCAGAATGCTTCCTCTTGAATAGAAAGTCGATGAAGAAATGTAAACATTGGTTGAAAAGTCATAATTAAATGTACTCGGCCGAAACGCTAGGGCATATATCTATATCATATTATACTCCTCCGTCTTCATCCATTATTATTAACTTGCCGCAAAGTCAGCGAGGCCGACTAGGCACTTGCCAAGGTCAACGTCGCTGCTGCTCTTCTCCACCTCGAGCTGGCCCAAGAAGAAACTCGCAATGGGGTTATCGAGACCTAGCTGCGCTAGCATAGACTGGAGCGCATCTGACGCATCCAGAATCCAGGCGTGGTTGACGGTAAACGAGTCCGTCTGGCCAAACACTCCCCCGTCGCAGGTCGAGCTGTCAAGGATGGGCAAGCTGCTGCTGCTGCTGCGGCTGCTGCTGCTGACGCTGACGACTGCCGAGTTATCGTGCGCCCAAGTTGATGACTGTCGGCGTTGGCAGCGCAGCAGGGATTGAAGCGCTGCGTATAAGATCCACGAAAGGGTTATGGCCGATACGGCATCGCGGGGGAGGACGCACGTCTGCATGGCTCCGGCGAGCTCCAGGGTCCGTTGCAGGAGCACATGCTCGCCGGCACGGTCCTGATCAGAGCTCCGGGCGGCGGAGTGCGACGCAGCCTTCTTCTTCACCTTTGCCTCGAGGAGCACAACGTCCCACGCCTTGGTGTACAGGTCCAGCATGGTCTCCTGGCCCGACCCCGGCTTGGACTCGGCGTGGACAAAGCTCCGCAGGTACCGCAGCGTCTGCTCCAGCTGGTGTTGGTTCGTCCAGAAGCTGTATGGCTGCCGGCCGGGCCCGCAGTTCGCCGCCGGCTTGGTGTCCCGGACATGGATCACGATCCGCCGCGTCAACATGTGGGTCGCCCACAGGGCCTCCTCGACGGAGAGGGGTCGCGGGGCGGCATTGCGCAATACGTCTTCGATGCGGATGCCGACGTCTTGCGGCTTGTTGGGGGCTAGTGGCTGAGGAGGTTGGGGTTGAGGTTGAGGGAGCCATGTCGTGATCTGTGCAATGCGAGCGTGCTTTGGATTAGCCAGCCGCCCGTCTCGATGTGGGTGCGGATAAGAGAGATGAGGAGGGATGGACAGATGGACGGACAGATGGATGGACGGATGGATGGACGGATGGAGTGGCGACTCGCATAGAGCCGCACATCTTCGATAACTCACCTCCTCCTCCTCCTCCGCGGAGCCCACCATCCTCCCTCCCTTCATCAGCGCGCAGGTCAAGGTGCTGGTCGCCCACTGTGCCCTTCTTGCCTCATCGAGAAGCCCGGACCTCGAGCCATTTGCTCCATCAGCGTCCAGGGTGCGCAAGTGCATGGTTTGCGTCAGCCAGTCAGCTCGGCTTGCCGTCAGCCACGCTCGACCGAACTGTGCATGCTGCAGCTCGTACAGCCCAATCAGCACCGTCGCCTGCAGCGTCCGGAGCGAAGCCCGGTGAGCGCGGTGATCGGGGTCGCAGCCGTTGAGCGCCAAGCCGGCCAGCCGATAGAAGTGGCCCGCGTAGTCGTGTCCCGACGTGGCGCCCGCGACCTGCAGATGCGTCGCCGCCCAGGCCGAGAACTGTGGACAGGCAGGCACCGCGTGGGCAATCACGGCATACCTCAGCGGCGCCATCTCCGCCGACGTCTGCTTCGGGAGTCGCAGGAACCCGTCCAGGTCGTCGAAGAGGCGGATTGTGCTTTGGCACGCGTCGAAGTACGTCTTGAAGCTGTTGCATTCTCTTATCGTCAGCGTTGTATGACATGACGCAGGCTTGGAGTGGGTGCAGTGGACGCACAGCAGGTTCATGAAGGCCTCGGGCACGTCGTTGAAGCGACTCGGCGCCGTAGACTCGGCGTCCAAAGGAGGCTGAGCCACTCCGGGGTACATCTGGAGCGGCGGAGTCTCCAGCATGTACGGAGCCTGGTTGTCCTCGGCGATCTCGGCAACCAGGTGATCTTGCGCGTTGTTAGGTCGAGTGCCGAGGGCGGCGCCTGTAAATACCCCGAGCCTCTGGCACACGGGGTCGAACATGTCGTACATGCTGCCGTCGTCCCACATGGCCTGTTCAAGCGTTGCGCTCTCTAGATCGAGGTTGAGAGCCGATGAGTCAATGGCCATGTCGAGGGCCATGGTTTCAGCCTCTCCATGCGGTGAAGCGCATACCGAGCCATCCAGCTCCAAGTTGGAGCTTGCGGGACTGAACGGGTAAGCTGTTCAGTTCGGTCAATTTCTCCTGAAGAAAGGGAGAGCAAGTGGCCGTTGCTTACCGCGCTTCGGACGACCCCTTGTTGCTGAGGCCGGGTAGGAACATTCCCATGCGGCTCGGCCGCTAGCGCATTGCTTGCAGAACGGCTTTCTTCCATCGCATCTGACCTTGCGTGACCTGCACCTGTTGCAAGCTTTGTGGCGGTCATTGTTTGTGCTCATTCTCTTCACAGGACGGACTATCACGATTACGAGCAGGCGGAGAAGAGGAAAGAAGTCTTGGCTGTTTTTTTCGCATCTGGAGCCAGCGATACATGCTTCCGCTTAATGAGTATGTAAGGGTACTTATAGGCGTCGATGTGTCCAGCACCGTGTATATTTCCACATCGGGACGTCGACATCAATCAAGATAAGGCGTTGAATGCCGAATCTCTTGGAGGGAGACATGCGCTGCATTCCTTCCATCATCGGCGCAAAACCAAACAGGGCGAAGTTTGGGCATGAGGAAATACCCTGTAGATATGGGATCAAGATGCCGCAACAGGGCGTTGGGAAGACTAGCAGACGAGGTATGCGAACAAATGGGCGTGGCTGCCATGACACATTCAACGGCTTGCCTCCGGCTTGCCGCTCTTGTCAAGGTAGATTAGCTTGCATGGACCCTACGGAGAGAGTAGATTACGTAGCAAGTGAGTTCTTGGCCTCGGACGGACTGCTTCATGTTGTATCACTGCTACTTCAAGTGTCAGGGCCCCAGAGGAGGGGCTGGTCAGCTTAGGTACCAATGATGGCGGGCCGAGCCGCTACAAAAGGACGGATCCCTATAGGGAGTAGAACGGATAGAAGGTACCTTGGTCAACGTGGTGTTTTCTCATATCGGCATGGACAAGCCTTGCTGGAGCTGTGCAGTTCGAAATGTGGCAAGATCGGCTCCGATGCCATCGTCCATCGGATCGGCTCGTGCAGCAAGCACTGATGAATCCAGCTGGCCACCTGTGATTGAGTGACTTACTTGTTCCTCATTTGTCAGCTGAGTTGCAACCGTCGGTGCTGCAGTGCGGACTAGACTGAGAGTCTCGGACCGGGCGCTGCATGTTGGACAACCTCGCCAGTTCTGAAGTCTGTTATCTTGATTATAAAGTCGACATCTATCACCATGTGACTCGTCAAAGCAGTTCTGCGTCGTGTCTGTCTATCTGTCTGTCCGTCTATCTGTATCTATCCCATCAACGTCCTTGCTCAACATGGCCTCAGTCGCATTCCCATCCCTGGCCAAAAAGATCGTCGCGTCTGACGGGACCACCTATGGCTATGTCGCAGTAGCCCCCTCTGCCGCCAATAAGCCGACTTTTCTCTTGCTCCATGGGTACCCCAGTTCGAGCTATGACTGGCGCAATCAGATCGAGACCTTGTCCGCCGGCGATTTCGGCGTTATTGTCCCTGATCTACTTGGCTACGGCGACACGGATGCGCCGGGAGGTGTGGGCGCATATCGAATGAAGACCATGTCTGAGCATATGGCAGAGATTCTCGACCGCGAGGGAGTGTCGCGCTGCATTGCCGTCGGTCATGATTGGTGAGGCCACCTTAAGCAGGGCAAAAAAAAGAAAAGGAAGAAGTAATAGCCACTGACTTACTGGGGTCCCAGGGGGAGCGGTCTCCTTTCTCGGCTGGTCACATACATACCTGATCGTCTGCTTGGCGCCGTCTTCATCTCTGTGGGCTATCTTGAACCCGGATTGGTCTGGGACATTGGTAAGGGACGGACAGACGGGCTGTCTGGATGGAAGACGAAGTGTTGCCTGACTGACAATGTCTGCAGAAGCTTTCAACAAGCTCAGCCGCGAGGCCTTTGGCTATGAGACAAACGGCTATTGGCTCTGGCACAATACAGAGGAGGCGGTACAGGATTGCGAAGACCATGTGAGAAGCCACCTTTTAATGCCCGCCCCATTCTTTCTCATCTGCAAGCAAGACGCTCGATGGACTAACGCCAGCGCCTCCGCGGCTAGCCGGCCTCGGTATTTAACCTTTTATACCCGTCCGATCCAGCAGATTGGAAGAAGCACTTTGCGCCCGTGGGGAAGGCTGCCGAGTTTGTCCGGGGTGGCCAGCTTGGGCCTCTGCCGTCATGGTACACCCTGGACGAGTACACAACGCGGGACCGCATCATGGCCATGAAGGGGTACCGGGGTCCTCTGAACTGGTACAAGGCGGGGATGCGGAGTCTCAACATCCCCGACGAGGTGGCGTTCGTTGCGGAGAGAGGGGGAGAGGGGGAGGGAGCTGGCGAGTGCAAGCTGCCCACGCTGCTGGTGGTGGGCGAGCAGGACTACGTGACGCGTGCCGATGCGCAGAGCGAGAACACCAAGCGGTGGGTCAAGGACCTCCGCATCAAGGCTCTCGACTGCGGCCACTGGATCCCGTTGGAAAGGCCGACGGAGCTGCAGAAGTTGCTTGAGGAATTCGCCCATGAAGCTGCGGTTTGAATCGTGATGTGTGTTGTCGTTTGTTTATTTGCTGAGGAGGGGAAGCCGTTGGAGAAGAAGGATGCATGGGGACTTATTACATAGCTACCGCATAATCTCACAATTTCAACCCTTGCCTCGTCCTCGTTTTGGAGAGTAATCCATCTACTAGGAAGCCTATCAATGGCTAGAATACGAATAACCCCTGACACCCGACTCCCTATGTACCTTCTCCATACACACACAAGCATATTTAGTTCCATAGTGGAGCACCCCCCGTGGAGAGATTCTAGTGCATAGTTGGGGGTGGAGTTACTGAGCGAGCGGGGAATCTACTATGGATCCATGGATCATACTTCGCACATAATTAGTAGTAGCCAAGTAGCCCAGGACTGGCTCACCAAGGCATCAACTATCTATCTACCTAACTAGCTTACCTAGCTTAGATACCTAGGTATATTGGGTATCTACCATATGTAGTACTAGTAGTCGCAGTGCCCAGCATCTTCAACATGGTTCTTACCTACCTACCTAGATAGGTTCTTCTCTTCCAACCAGATCCATCCCGTCCCCCGTCAGCGCCACGACAGGGCTGAATGACGGCTTTTGGCCACCGTTAAAGCCCACAACAAGAAGATGGACGAGCCGTGGCTACAATCACAGGAGCAAGAACCGTCTGCCACCAGCGGGACTAAAAAGCGGCGCAAGGGCGGCACGCGAAGGAGAACTGGTAGGCAGAACAACTCCGTTGCACGCATCCAGATGTCTATACTAATGCCGTTGGCCGGGTTGGGGGCCATCTATGTAGGCTGGTGAGTTAATTATAGCAAGCATCCATGCATGCCATGGGTCTGTCTCTTGGCGAACACCTCATCCTACCAATACATCTAGACAAGCAATATCTGACCTTGTACTGCTGTTAGTTCAACGTGCAAGTCACGTCACATGCCGTGCGACGAGAAAAAGCCCGTCTGCAGCAGTTGCGAACGGCTCGGCTTGCCTTGCCGACCCTCTGAGTTCATCAAGCCGTCGTCGTGGTGCGCGTCCAACGCCGGTGATGCAGGTCGTCCTCAGCAGCACCAGCAGCAGAAGCAGCACCAGCAGCCACAGCAGCTACTCTCGCAAGTGGATAAACGACATCATCTCAAACCGACAACCCCAAAGTCGACGTGGGATCTCTTTACCGCTTATATGCCCAATCCGGCCTTGGACAGCAGCAACAACACTCCTGGTGCTTCCACTCCGTCGTCGTCGTCATCTTCTACACCGACACAATCCGCCAGTCGACGGCGCCATCCACCTCAACAGAAGAGTAGTAGTAATAGTAGTAGTAGTGGTAGTAGCAGCCCGGCTCAGGTGGTGCTCACAGCTGAAATGGTCCATCTGTTGAACACTTACCAAACCGGCGTGGCTACCTGGATGGACATCTTCGACCACGACTGTGCGTACCAACGCGAGGTCCTGCGCCGATGCACCACTTCGGAGCTCCTCGTCCGCAGCGTATGTGCATTCACGGCCAAGAACCTGAGCCTCCACCCCTCCGGAGACGTGTGGACCGCTGCTGCGGCTCGCTATTACGGCGAGTCCTTGCGCACATTGATAGACTACCTCGACCGTGGCACCGCCCACGAGGACGCTCTCACCGCAGCCATGCTTCTCTGTAGCTATGAGATGATTGCGTCCCAGGGCCTCGAGCATCGCCGACACCTTTACGGCGCCATGCTCCTGATTCTCCATCGCCGAGTTGATGCATCGTCGGTCGGATTGGACAGAGCCAACTTTTGGATATACATCCGACACGAAATCACCGTTGCCCTGTCTCACAAAACAGCCTTGCAGATTAGTCCTGAAAAGTGGCATGTCGACTGGCAACAAGGGCAAGTTGGCGAAGATTCGATGGGGAACCAGCTCCTCTGGCTGCTCGGCAGAGCCATCCAAGTTGCCTACCGCAGAGACGTGCCCATGACCATGACCATGACCTGGAGTAACGAGCGACAAGATATCCATTCCGAAGCCGCGCGGTGGTTTGATGGTCGGTCCCTGTCGTTTCGAGGTGTCAAGTATGGCGAGCCCAATGATCAAGGCTTCTCAAAGCTGTACTTTGCTATTCCCTCTTCTGGTGAGTCAAACTAACCCGACTTGTTTCGAAGAGAGGACGTGCTATTAATGAGCCACCTTCAATAGCGGCTGCCATGATGTGTTACCACCTTCTTCACCTCCTTCTCTATGCAGAGCCTAGGCTGCAGAATTCTTCCCACACAACACAGGTATAGTATAGACAAGACTCTTGGCAGTAATGCACAAGGCTCAGGGTGCATCTCTAATGCAGATCCAGATCCAGCACCACGCCATAGAAATAGCATGTATAGCATTTTCGGATATTCCCCAGAGCGTTCGAAGCTTCTCTGCCCAGGCCATCTTCTATGGTAGGTCTTGCTTGGTTCGGTTTGTCAGGGGCGTGCCCATTCGGAAGCAAAAGCTGACCGAGCCACAACCATTCGTTTTGAAGCCGCCACGCATATCACGGGCATCGATAAGAAGATGAAGCTTTGGAGTATGCTAGAAGACCTTGAGATTTATCACGGCTTTAGTACTCGGGGCCATGTGAAGAAGCTGCAACAGCTCGTGGAAACCGGGATTCGAGACAACGAGTAAAAGAGGCATTGAGTAATAGAACAAGCCCAAATGGGCTGCCAGGTTCGAAGGCTGAGTGTTGGGCTAGGAGTAGGTTCAGGAGCGGTATCGTGTAGTTCTACAAATTTGCCGGTATAGTCGAGATGAGCATAGAAACCGCGTCGTTTCCTTCGAGACCTGATGAGGATTTGTGTGAGCGAGGCCGTACTGTCGCCCAGCTCCTCCTAGACCTTCCCTGATACCAGTGTTTCCGTCGCTTTAAAAGGTTAGTAATCAACGAATTATCATTATGACATCAAGCAGCCACCAGGTTTGTTGTTCTGCAGGCATCAGGATGGTTGAGGATGAGATAAAAGGAGCGTGCTGATATTATTATGACATCTTGGACAAGAGGAAATCCCCATATCTGCCAAAGTGCGGCCCTTGAATCACAATCTCAATCAAAATGACAATGGTAATCATCATAGAATTACCATCAGCGAGTGTTGCGTCGCCGAGAATTCACGGCCTCATCGTTGTTGTCGTCGCCGCCGCCGCCGTCTCATCGTTTCACTCACAGAGTCACCAGCCGAGCACCACCACCGTTCTCACGCATACACCACATCCCTTTCGTCTTGAGCGTTGGCCGTCTTGTCAACGCGGCGTCTCCAGATTTTTAGAGGCAGCTCGACGGGCCATAAGTTGAAATAATCGACCCATTTCATCTCCCAGTCCGGACTGGGCAGCGCGAAGTCGTATCGGTAGACGACGGTGGCGACGAAGACCAACTGCATGAGGAGGGCCACGCTACGACCGATGCAGGCGCGAGACCCAGCACTAAAGGGGATGTAGACTGCGAGCATGCGCTTCATCCTGTCGTCGCCCGTTTTCAGCCACCGCTCAGGCCTGAAGGCTTCCGGCTCGGGGAAGACGGCTGGGTCGCGGTGCGCCGTGTATGCCGAGATGCTGACGTTTGTGTTTGGAGGGACGACCTCGCCGTCGATGGTACAGGGGCGGTCTCGGGGCGTTGTGCGGAGCAGATCGGTGGCAACCGGAGGAGACAGGCGCATCGACTCGTCAATACAAGCCCGGAGGTAGGGCATCCTCTTGGCCTTGGCAAACGTTGCCACGGTATCCTCGGGAGTCAGGGACTCGTCGAGCTCAGCACGCAGCTTAGCCATAGTCTCGGGGTTCTTCAACAGGTAGTACAGAGTGTTGGTGAGAGAAATGGCCGGACCGTCTCCGCCACCATTGACTATAAAGTATGTTAACCAGCTCCTTCTCTAGCAAGGGTTGCACAAGAGTATGAGGGCGCGCTTGACTATGACTTACCGATCTGGTGTACCTCGGTTATGCGATCAAGGTTGCTGATTTCGGCTTCTTCTCCCTTTCTGTCTCTGACCATGAGCTGTGTAAGGTCCTCAAGGTCCTCGCCGCAGTCGCCGCGCTCCATGCGCTCCCGTGTTATCTGCTCCATGTAGAGGCCCCAGTTGGAAGCGTTGTGCCACTGGCTCGCGTACCACGGAGAGAACTTCGTCATCTTTTTGAGCAGCGAAAAGTTGGCCGTGTCCCATACCAGGGGAGAAGAGGCGCGTGAGCTGCTGTGCATGCAGTCGATGATATGGGCATTCTCCTTTTGGCCATCGGGGCGGGTTACCTCGGCCACGTCGGAACCCTGTGCCAGGAAGCCCGGGTCCTTGCTCAGCCCGATCTTGATGGCGCACTCGAAGCCATACAGCATCGACCACAGCTCAGCCTTAAAGGTAAGCTCTTCCAGAGGAACAACACCAGTGAGCGGCGTCTTCGGGGCCGCTGTGCACATGGCGTCGAGCTTGGAAATGAGCACGGCGGTGCTGTCTGCAACCCTGGGCTCCCATAGTTCGATCTTGCTGGGAGCATAGGAGTTTGCTACCATCCTGCGGCGCGTCGCGTGGAAGCCACGGTCGACCGTGAGGATGAGGCTCTCTCCGACACCGCCCTGCAGCGAGTGGTAGATGGCACCTTTGTCACAGGGAGAGTTGAAGCCGTAGATATCCTTGACAGCCCCGGCACGTCCGAACGAGAGCCAGTTGGGGCCGATGCGCACCACGGGGTTCTTGACAAGCTGCTCGTGCAGCCGTTGCGTGTGGAAGAGGCGATGAGACCGGCCTACTTCCCATCCGTAGGCCAAGGCCGAGAACCCGGACAAGATGTTTTGGGATGGGTATTTGCGGAGGCCCTTGGGGTCTTGAAGATATCGCGCAATGGGCCGTCCAATCACGAAGATGGCCCATGCGAACAGCACGATAAACACCCCCACGAGCATTGTGGTCAACGGTAACTGTTTGTTGTCTTACTCTCGTGAGTGATGGAATTTCGTTCGTTGAGGAAGAAGAAACCCAGAGTGATCTATAAGATATGTCAGAGCGCGGCCGAGACAAGCCCAAAAACATGGACGGGGACTCGTACGGACAAACCGAGACTCAGTCACTGCTTCTCGGAAATTCTAGGAGGGACTTATGGCTTTGAAGGTAGGTGTAGTGTGGTCTGATAATGATCCATATAACAAACTGACGTTGTGTAACGTAACTAGATAAGATGGGCAACGGGCTATACCTAGTCTCTCTCTGCCCTCAAGTTTGATGAACTGGAGAATGGACTGTGAATGACTTGGTGTGGTTTCTCTCTCGGGGACAGAACGACGCGCCCAGCTTTATATATCCACGGGATTGGGCACTCTCCACGAAGTGTTCAGTCCAACTGGCGAGTATGGGGTTGAAACCACCACCACACCCTTGTCTACGACGTGCATATGTGCATACATCCAGAGCAGCCTCAACGCTTGCTGATAGAGAGTGAGACAAATCTGACTGAGGGTCGCGAGCTGGGACATGACGCAGGCTTTCCAATATGGCGAATTTCACGACGAGCTTGGCAAACACACATACGAAGCAGTGGCTCAAAGCGGGTACCGCAACTCCCAACCCGTCATGTGGATATGCCGGGCCGAACTTTGCATCTTCTTCGCCCCCGACCGTTTTCCGTGGCTGCGTTGGCTTAATCTGCATCGTTGCTGTGTAATCTACCCGGTGCTTTGTATCTATACAGAGATGCCACTGGCCTACGAAGCAACGGTGTCCCTCTTTGTTGCGTAGGAGCAGCGGTGACCTTGCCACAGACGACCCTAGGGGACGAATCCCTCGGCGCCACGGTTGAGGAAATGGAGCGCTAGACCTGTGCAAATAGGTAAAGCGCACCTTATGAAAGGCACATACATTCGTGATGACTGAGTCATGCATCCGTGTCCCGCATGACTCTTATCTCCATCCATACTCCGTAAGAGTCTACGTAGTTGTCCGCTGTCCTGACAGGCCCCCCCACACCCACGGGTCAACTGCCGAGACACCTTCCCCAAACAAGTATTTTATACGGCTGGTGGATCTAGTTGTTGTGTAGCATCGGACAGACGCGTATCTACTGCTGTTTCCGGTAGGGCCAACTCGGAAAACTTACTTATATCGGCCGACAGCAAACATGAACCACAACAACAACGACGACGACGACGACATGTCTCGTCCCAGGTCAAGTCAAATGCGTAAACTGCCCCGTAACTGCTGATAAATGCGCTCACCGCAAAGAGGCTCCATATCTCGCCAGCTTTGATTACCAATAGCCATGCATTGTCCACGGGACGACAGAGAAACAACATCGTGTCCCTCCGCTCTCGGAGTGCGTAATCCTCAGGAACCCTGTCCGAGTTCCTACGTTTATAACCCACCCTTGCTGCTTGGTCCTCTCCACGACCAGATCGGCCTGCAAAGCACGATTTCTTTCCTTCCCGTCTCTTCCCTTCCCTTCCACCAACCCAAGCAGCCTAAAGAGCAACAATTGGATTCTAACTGCTCGAACGAACCATGGACAAATTTACCGGGCTGTTCCAAAAACCTCCTCGCTATGTCGCGGCCAGCATCCTATGCTCGCTTGGCGGGTTTCTAATCGGCATCGACACTGGCATCATTGGCCCCGTCACTGTCATGGACAAGTTCACCGAGCCCTTTGGGCATCCAAGCCCTGCCATCCACGGCCTGGTGGTGTCTTCGATCCTCGTTTCCGCAGCCGTCACTTCGTTCCTCGCCGGCCACGTCGCCGATATCCTCGGTCGGCCCACGGGAATCGCCATCGGCGCCATGACCTTTGCGCTCGGCGCCGCAATCGAGGCGGCCGCTGTCCACCTGGGCATGTTTGTCGTCGGTCGTGTCGTGGCAGGCATGGGCGAGGGTCTCACAAACGGAATCATGGTAGTGTAAGTTCGCAAAGGTTCCCAACCGAGCGAAGTCTAATCATGCATGTCCCAAATGCTGACATGCTGTCGTGGCGTATGCAGGTACATATGCGAGATCTCACCTGCGAGGCACCGTGGCCCCCTTACCACGGGGCCTCAGCTTCTGACTTGTTTTGGCCTGATGATAGGTTTCTTTACATGTTACGGAACTGCGCGCATGGAGTCGGACTTTTCTTGGCGCTTGCCCTTTGTGCTCCTTGCTTCATATTCTGTCATCTTCTCGGTTGCTGCCTTTACGCTGCTGCCGGCGTCGCCGAGATGGCTACTCGAGCGTGGAAAACCCACATCAGAAGTGGCGGCAGCTTGGGTGTCTCTAGGCATCCTTGCTGCTGAGCAAGAAGACATGCCAGACGAGGAATTCCAGGCTGAGGAGATCAAGACATCATCAAATGTATGCAAGTCCGTATCAGAGATTCCCATTACTGATACAGCATACACGGCCTGGAACATGTTGCCTACTTTGTTTGCCGAATGCGAGAACTACAGAATGTATCAGCGCTGACTCTTGGCAGATGATGGATGTGTTTCTGCCCGAGTCCCGGCCACGTTTCTTCATGGCCGTCTTTCTATTGGGCATGCAGCAGTTGTGTGGGATTGACGGAGTTCTTTACGTACGTGTTATCGAATTTCCCCCTTGGACCGGGTCGTCTTCACTCTTCCGGTTCAGTCTAACGGCTCACAGTATGCTCCGCTCCTCTTCAAACAAGCCGGCATCGGTTTGGAGGGAGACACGTTTCTCGTCTCGGGCGTGCTGGCCATTGTCATCTTCACCGTCAGCGTCCCGGGCACGATCTGGGCCGACGGCTGGGGGCGGCGTAAAAACACGATATTCGGCGCTCTCGGAATGGCTGGGGCCATGTTCATCATAGGCGGACTGTACGCCGCAGACGTTGTCCATGCAACCGGTGCCGGGCGCTGGGTCGTCGTCGTCACCATCTACTTCTTCACCGTTGTCTATTGCGTATCGTGGGGCATCGTCCTCAAGATCTACGCTGCCGAGATCCAGCCTCAACGAACCCGGGCTAGTGCTACCAGCATCGCTCACGGCGCCAACTGGCTGACCAACTTTCTCGTCGCCCTCGTCACGCCCGCGCTTCTTGCAAAATCTAGCTTTGGCGCCTACTTCCTCTTTGGCAGCTGCACATTTCTGACGGCCGTAGTCTGTTGGTTTTGCATGCCTGAGACTCGAGGGCGGACACTGTCGGAGATACAGCGAGCCTTCCATTCAAACCATTCCAGTAGGTTGAAGGAATCCGCAAGATCTATCGGAAAACGGTTGAGGGGGAGAAGGACGGTGGCTGCAATGGAAGAAGCCAACTAAAACATATTATAATAGACTTGGCTGGTATTAGAGGGTAGTTAGCCAGCCTGATCAGTAGACTATTATCATACGGGCACTCATTCTAGAAGCCCTCTCCACCACGCCCTGTCCTCGTCCGTCTTTCAGCTCTTTTCTTGGATTGCAAACGCTGATAAAACTTGAAACTCATGCTTCTGCTATCCTGCTGTCAGCCACAAAGCATCAGCGTGGCGGCCAACTAGTTATCTAAACAGAAGACCGTCACCATCAGTACTGTCTACCAGTCAGATAGAGGAACCTTGGGGTTCTTTTCTGCGTTGAATGTGATCTCAATCATCCTGAATTCGCCCTAGATAATATTCCTGTCTATTTGTACAACTCACTGGTCGGGGGCCTTTTACTTGCGAAGCTATTTTGTTACAGGTGCGTCATGATATCAAGTGACGCGCAGTGCAATGCACACATTCACTGTCAGCCCTTGCATAGTATGTGTAATATGCTCAAGTCTGTCTAGCTACGAGCCATTCATCTCTGAGATATCCTGTTCCCATGTCTTTCCATTTTCCACGTGTAGATCTTGCTATCTGGCTTTTGGGGCTGGCTGTATAGATACTTAGACGGCACTTGGGTTCTAGAACCTGTCCTCCGCAGCCCGCATACCGCCACAGGTTGAAATAGGCGGTGAAGATGACTCTGCTGGGACTACTAGGTGAAGTCCATCTTCACCCCAACCATCGCAAACCTTTCCCCTCATTTAAACCGAATGCGGACTTTCCAACTCAATCATTAGGCACCTGGAACATTGCAACCGCTCAGATGGGCTTACTCGCATGCCGCGCATGCATTGGATGGAGCTATCATGCATGCTAGGACATCTATTATTTGGCCAGCTGCATCAATATCCATTCTGGTCTTGTCCAGCTCAACACTTCCAAGCCACGATGTGTCAGTGAAGCAAGGAAGGATGCAGTGTCTCAGTCGCCGCTACAGCACATCAAGGACCTTGCTATCAAATACGCGGTAATGAGTTTGTTGGGATGTAGCAGCTCTGCTTTCTCATGTAGCTGACAGCTGCCTGTCGTTCCCGCTGTCAGTTTGTGAGTCGCGGTAGCTAGTCTACAGCCTACAAATACAGAGCACGTTGCCCCGATTCACCAAACCGAAACCCCCTATTCAATACGGTCGCACAATCACCGGTTTCTGACGTCGAGTGAGTTGTTAATCTCACTAGACCACTCGTCTTAGACGTGACCGAGCCTGGTATCGTAGCCCTTAGATTGGAACCAAGCCGTCATGTCGTTGCCATTGCTTGCCCTGAGAATATACTCGTCCTGAAGCTCGCTGTCTCTAAAGGCGGCTCGGATAAATCGCTGAGCGTCAGTACGAGCATCGCCGTTTGTGTCTGTTATGATGAGAGTGAGATGGAGAAGAATTTAAATGTTATACTGTTTTTGATAGAGAATCTCCCGTTCTTTGGGTCTGCCTGCACCAGGCTTTTATACCCAAGTCCTCTATGCAGGTGGTCTCTGTACTTTAAAAGAATGCTTGAACCTCTACTTAGACCAGGATAACATCTCCAGTACACATCTTATATCATTGATAAACACATTCGCACATGGTGTCCTTCAATGGTTCGATTTGATGTTGCCCAACCTCAAAGGTTGCAGCCAGGCCAATGAATTTCTGCCTTGGCTTGCGCAGCAGAAAGCTCGAATTCCCAGTAAAACAATCTCACAGTTCGCTCAGAGCGGCCTAGACAGTCGTATGAGCAAAGCTGAAAAGAATCGCATAGAATGAATGACATCTATTGTAAGTCTAGAACGTTCGTGGCAAGGGACTACTATACGACATGAATTCACCTATTCTTACGCGAGTTTGGGCTAGGTTTTGATTGGATTCGAACACTGCCAGAAATGCCACAAGGCCAGTGAGTGCATAGGCCTAGTTATCGAGACGGGCCGTACGTGGAATCTAGAACTATAAACCCATCCCGCCTCTTGTGTTGATAAAACAAAATCACCAATCACCTGCTCCCATCAATCACCATGTCTTCCAGCACTACCGAGGCCGTCCGCTTCGTGCAAGCCTTTCAAAGCAACATCACGCTCAATCACGGTTTCCTAGCCGCATTGATCTCTGGTCCCAACAACACGCCCGCTACCGCTGACGCTGTCAATTCTTAGCTCCAGCAGCAAGGCTTCAATACCACCTTAGCCGCAGTCAACAAACAGTTGACAACTCTCCATGGGGACGACCTCAAGTTTTGGCAGGCCTCGTACAACACCCAATTCATCGAGGAGAGCGCAACTGGGCCAGAAATTGTCATCCAGAACGGTGTCGTTACTGTCGAAGGCACTGTCATTAACGGTGCCACTATTGTGAATGGCTCTTGGGAGGAAACCTCCAATGGCCAGCTTGAAATGTCCAGTCTAACTGGCATCGTGCCGTCACTGGATCCCCTCTCCCCAAGCTTCTCGCCGCCGTCCCCTGAGCAAGCGACCAACGGAATCTCAGCAGCAGTCCCCAACGCCTACATTGGGCCTCAATTCCAGGGCTTCTACTGGAGTCAGGGCCAGCCCGGGCATCGTTCAATCTGCCCAGGAACCTCTTCAAGCCTCTACTCTTGCTCAATGGGCTGACAGCTACCAGATCTATATGCCATCGACCACTGGTAACGACAAGTACGAGCTGTCCTCTAGCAGCTTGACCATCGAAGCGAGGGGAGATGTGACGGTCAATGGCACTGCTATCAACTCGCCGGAGCTTAAAAATGGGGTCCTCCAGTGGAAGTCTGCTTCGGGAAGCTCGACTTCCGCGCAGCTCTGGATGAGAGACAACACCGTTGCGGGCACTGCAGGCTCCTTCACTGGCAACTAGTTCTGGGGGTATTCTTGGGCTAATGTAACCCAGGCGCCCGCCACCGCCAATTGGTTCGGCTTCGCCGGTTCTGGTGCCTCTTCTGGCGGTCAGACTGTCTCGCACGACGCTGTCCACAGGGCTGTTCAGAGCTTGAACGGATGGGCCGTGGTCATGTCCTTGGGCTCTCAAGCCATGCAGCTTATATGCAGATGTAGATGGGCGGGATGATTACGAAGGTGGCTTCCAAAGTCTTGCCAATTATTTGGAACAGCCCGAAGGCTGTCTTCACCAGGGTCCGCAATTGGGCCCGCAGCCTTCGAAAAAAATGCTCCCAAGGCTGAAGCCACCGAAGCTACGGATCCAGCTGATGGGACACCGAAGACGACAGACTCGGATGCGAACACGGGTGATGACACCGGGCCCAAAGACCCTTTTGACAATGGATCTGAAGGACCTTCTGTGAGCCGGACCTCCGGGACAGGTGACGATACTGGAAACGGTACTGATGTCGATCCAGATTCTGGTGACCCCGATTTCGATGACCCAGATTTTGGTGACCCTTTTCTAGATGTTGGTGGATCTGGTGTCGGTTCGACCATTAAAGGTAGGCTCGAGGCAGCCGCCGAGGATGAGTTCCTTTTTGTTTGTTAACTAATATTTACCTGAGTGGCTTTGAGGAGGTAAACGAGGATGTGGTACAATTGGAAGAAACCTATCTAGCATCTCAAGCTATATCTAGTAGAAATCAATCTACAGTTCTCGCCATGATGCCTTGTCTTATCGCCAAGAGTTCTCCGCCGTTATCAAAAGCCCTGAGCACATCATTCTTGTCGCAAAGGACGAGTTTGGAGCCGATGAGGGGGAAAGGTCTACGACTATTATCACGCCCGACATCAGCTAGCATATACCCAATACTTAGAATTGTAGCTGCTTCTGGCTTCGTATTCTGTTGTGGTGGTCTCCCTCTCATAGTCTATTGTCTTAATGTCAACTCTACCATAGCCAAGCTCCGTTTCCTCGAAAGTCTGTACATTATTTGTAGCATCATGCCCTCGTTCCGCCCCATCCTCCTTTACACTGCAAAGTCTGTCTTGTGTCATGGCAGGTTCTGAGCTTTCTGATATTACTCGCTTGCTTCTGCCTTACCAGCCTCCCTTGCATGCGGGCTCTTTAAATCTCCAGCCACAGAAACAGGTCGTTCCTCTTCATCAGGTAGAGCCGTTGGGTGCTCGACTTGAGGACTTGAACATTGTTAGTTTCGCATACAAGGCAGGTACCAGGAAACAAAAACTTACTCCCGACGCTTCAAATACAACCGTAGTGCATGCGTTGCTACGAGAAGTAGAATGGCCGACCCCAGAGTAAATGCAAAGCCTTTGGGATACCGGGGTGCATCAACAGTCGGGAATACCAATAGCGGTGTCCAGGCTGTAGATGACTGCGCGATGGCGTTGATCAACACCAAGGTGAATGATCTCTCTGCAGGAGATGCGCGTAACTGAGTGTTTACCCATCCATGAAAAACGCTAGACATCGAGTATGACGCGTAGATGGTTGAAAAAGCAAACCATTTAGCTGGTTCTGGTACCTTCCAGATGACTAGGATAATCAGGCCGATTATGTTCCACACGTGGGCCATTGTAATCGCCCAGGCAGGGCCTAAAACAAGATCGGAGGCAAAACATACAAAGAGCGTATAGAAAATGCCAAGACCAGGCGCAATAGTGCCTAATTCGTTGACGTGAGCTGGGGTATACCGGTTCAAACTCTTGATCCAGAGCAAAAAGGTGCCAGAACTAGTGTGGATGCCGGCGTTCCAAAAGAGCACATCGACAAGGATGATGAGCCAAAATTGGTACCCGAAGACCACTGACTTTAAGTCGCGAAGGCTGAATTTTCCGTGGGATTGATGTCCTGCTCGTTTTAACCGTTGCTCACCAACATCAATATCGTGCTGGTTCAAGACACGGCGGTTTGGCTGATCAGGGGTACCAGGAAGAACAAAAAATCCCAGGATGCCTATAGGGATAGTCATGAGCGAGCAGATGATGTACATCCACCGCCAGCCCTCAAGTCCATTGACACCCTCCAAACCGGAGGACGCACCAGCCTGAATAAAGCCTGCTGTCAGGGTGCCTAAGGAGAGGCCAACGTAGAAAACACCGCTTCGACGACCAATCTCGTCTCCACGGTACCAGGAGCCTGTCACAGTCAGATATGAATCGAGTGATATGGGTATGCATGCCTACCGAAGAGATAGTGCATCACCGGGAAAAATGGTGCTTCGAACCATCCGACGAGGAACCGATAGGCTGCAAGCTCGGCATAGCCGGTGACTCGATACTGCAGCAGCGTAAAGATTCCCCAGGCAACGTCGAGAAATGGGATCAACCAATGAATTGGAACATATGTCAACAGAAAGAAGAATGGGATCTGGCCGGTGACGGCACCGACGAGGTAGAATGTTTGCAGTTGAACAAGCTCGTTGCCCTCGAATCCAAGGTCCTCTTTGAGACCCGCAACGTAGGCATTGTCTTGGGTAGATTGTTAGTGAATCCGAAAATGAAATCTGTGATTTGGAGAGCATACTTAGATTGGATTGGTCGATGTACTTAACCCAATACGCAAGCACAGCATAAGGGACAATAAGAGCGTCCAGCTTGATGATGACCTTGCGCTCCTCTGCTGTGTCCGTATCAGAGAACCACTTGAGGTGATACCACTTCTTCCGTTCTGTGCCAGGCATCTTGACGGGATTGTGTGCTGGTGAATGGATTTTCTTGCAAGTATGGCCTCAACTTCATCAGAACGGGCGAGTAAGCACCTTAATTGAACTTGTTTATGAATGAAACGGCCACTACCGAACAGAGCTAGAAATGGAACTTCTCAACGGGGTGCGACGGGGCTCCCTTAAGCGATCGACATGTAGTCTAGGTATCCATAACGGCAGTCATTTCCTAAACCATCTTAAGCGGCGCATAGTTCCCTGCAAAGTGCCGACGGTGTGCATTGCGCCATGTCCAAGCACAACGCAGACCCCTGGATCTACTTATGACATTATCTAGCGACCAGTTGACGCGACTGATTAGATAGTAGCAACGACTTGGCATCAATAGTTGGCAGTCGGAGTGTCCCCGACTTAGCTTGACATGCAGGGTTAAATCGCGATGCCATGTGGCAAAGGTGATTGTTGCATGGCGCTACTGACGACAAGAGGACTTGGTAGAATTGTGACGTTGTTCTTTCGAAATTAGGAATCTCTCCATGTAGACCCTCTCTATTGAATCTTTGAAGGCCTATTTGATGAGAGGTTTGCTCAAGACGGGCTGTCATCCATACGAGTTCGCCCCAAGTCTAAGCCGCGTCCGTATAAAGAAAGGGTTGAGAGCCAACGCTCTTGGCTTCGATTTAATCTCAATGTCTCGATGACATCCAGCTCTACAAATCAGGGAATGGTGGCCTAAGAAGCGGGGGGCGATGGCGTGCTGTGACAGGGCTTGTGACGTGCTTCTGAACGCGATTAAGTGGTGAATGCGTATCTGATCTGATGCCTGGACCAATGGGTTAGTTCCTTGGCGAGAGATGTCGCAATTCGAGCGAATAAATGATGCCATGCCCAGTATATAGGGGAAACCTCTGAGGGTTAGGCGATAGTTGCGGTCAAAATTAAGGTCAATTCTAATTGAAGATCTATTAACGTGCTGCCACCGATAGTGCCCTGAGAACCATACTAGTAGGCTAACTAGTCTAATTAGTATCAACAGCTCGAACTTGCCCTTATTAATCGCTCGTAATCTTCCTCTGTCCGCACTGACGTCAATGAGGCAGCTCCAGGTTCGTGAACAATGTGATCTCCGGCGCATGCAGCCTCAACGCAAGCGGCAAGTCCACCGAATAGAGATCCCTTCTTCACCATCCCAGGCCCGTAATGGGCGTGCTTAGCTGAATTAGTCATTGTTACCCGGAACTCCTCAAGCGCAAAGTGTGGATTTCCCAGCAAAATCACATCGACTGGCCCGTTTCTGGCCGAATTTAGTTGTTTCCAGGTCATACAAAGACTGCGAGTATGCAGCTGGAACGCTTCGGATGTGGAACATCAGGGCAGAAGAGCTCGTCGCGAACCCAGCTCTGAATGCCTCCAAGTCTGCTATGGTCGGGCTGTTTGTCTCCAAGCCATAAATGAGAGGAATATCATAGCCAATAAGTCCTCCAATGTGGTATCCGAGAAGCAGAAAGACGGACTCGTTCCAATCATCAAGCTTGGGCACTTCAATACAAACCGTGGGAATCCTGCCGTCGGTCTGATGGCAGCCGGCGTATTGAGCTCGTCCGGTCAATGCGATGAAGACGTCGACGTAATCAGGGTACTTTTGCCTTCTTGCGCCCAGTACACTATTCGCAAAGACAACAGCATTGGACTCGACCCATCCAATTTGGGCACCAAACTCGGGATTAGCGTCAATTAGGTATGGTGCCTCTATATCTCGCTGCAGACATTGAGATTCTGGGAGAGGGATGCCCCAATCAGGAAAATGCACACCATCTTGGACTACGTACCGTACAATGCGCGAACAAGCTAGATACTAGTATAGTGATATTATGAAAATGGGCTCGGCTACTTATTATTTCCTCAACGCAAGTGATGTTGCACATTCGACGGCAAACCCAAAACTCCGAGCATACCATCCAGCGCTCCAGTAACTGAGCTCGATATTATGGGGAGCAGCTCTGATGATGCTCGTGTCTATCCTGGTGCTTTTGGGGAAACTCGAAACAAGGCCTTGGAGATGCTCGTCTGTCGCATTCCAATAATGGTCTCTCTCTGCCACTGCAACCATGATGGGTACAGTGACGTTGACACCCCATTTCTCCGTCCACGTTGGGAGCCACGACTTTCTCAACGAGGCAATCTCTTCGAACGGCATGGCGTGGTCGATGCGCTGCGACTGGGCGTACACTTCCTCGTTGGCGGTTCCTGGCAACAACAGAGTGCTGTCTTTGATGTGGACGGGGATGCTGACGTGGAGCGGCGGAGGACCAGGCTGTGCCGCGTGGCCGCCGGTGTCCTTTAGGAGAGAACCAAAGCCAGACACAACGATGCCTCCCAGTGGGTACGCCGGAGTGCTAGACGCGGAACTGGTAGCATGCTGAGAAGCTGCCACAAGGGCACCGTTGGCACCGAGGCTGTGGCAGTGCAGGATGATGCAACTGCACGCATTCGGCAGTCCAAGTTCAGTCCACAGCGCCGGGAGAATGGATTCATGCAGCCTAGTACCCCATTCCTGGGGAAAGCTAGAGCCTTGGGGGATCGACGTGACAGGAGTTGAATCCTTGTATCCCGGGCGATCAATGGCGACGAACGGGACTGAGAGGGAGTTGCTTGTCAGACTGGCCGTGTAATTGGGCGTCACGTCAAAGTACTCGCTAGTGTAGCAACCGCCGTGAAGGCCAACCACGAGCGGGCAGTACTTTGGTCTGGATGGCTTTTGGGGGGGAATGTTGCGGATTCCTGACAAGACGGTGTTGTCGGAAAGGGTGAGTCGAAACGCCTCCATGGCGGTTCTAACAAGACGGTCTCTGCTTGTCTGACCAGATGCTCCTCAACCAACAAGATTTTAGCCTCCGGCGTAGCGGTAAGTGAGCAAGCCACCTTAATAAATCTCGCACAAGGGGAACGAACTGGTGATTGCTGACAAAGGACCGATATCTCGCTTGCGGGGTTAGCTACGGCGCATGGAATGGATCCATTTTCGATCAAACCACATCTGATGCATCATACTACGTAGTACGAGCTACTGCAGATCCTCCCATCTTCGCATAGCCCTTCCTAGCCCAGTCGAGACCAGCCAGAGTTGCCGGCGCCAATGTCAGAGCCTGAGCGAGAAGGGGACCGAGACGCGACTCCTCCTGTGTCCAGGGAGCCCGAGTCGCCTCGTCATGACCCGCCAATCGAAGCGGAACCGCCGGAGCAGGCCGTCGACGTCGACGATGGGCCAACTGACGATGGCTACTCAACCACCTCGGCGTCTGCGACGTCGACGTCGATGTCTTCTAGCGCCCGCGACTACCACTTCGAGAACAGTCGCCGCTACCACAAGTTCAAGGAAGGCCTGTACCAGTTCCCCAACGACATGCCCGAGCAGGAGCGCGAAGACATGAAGCATACCGTCGCCGTCCACCTCCTGGGCGGGAAGCTGCATAATGCACCGCTGGACAAGCCGCAAAAGATTATAGATATTGGCACGGGAACGGGAAGCTGGGCCATTGACAGTCTGCCGCCAAACCACCCCCATGTCTATTATCCTTGTTGGCAATAGCCAGGCTGATTCGCGTTATTAGTGGGCGACGAGTATCCCGCCGCCGAAGTCATCGGCATTGACCTGAGCCCTATCCAGCCGCCTTGTGTCCCTCCCAATGTCAAGTTTTTTGTCGACGACGCCGAAGCGCCGTGGCTCCATCGGCCAAACTCGTTTGACCTTGTCCATTTGCGCAACATGTCCACGGCCATCAAAAACTGGCCTGTTTTATTTACGCAGGCGTACAGGTACATCTAAGCTGCGATTGACAAAACAATGCAACCCTATAACTGACCCTATAACTGACCCATTGTTGGCTAGCACACTAAAAGCAGGCGGTTGGATTGAGCTCCCCGAGTTCCGCTGGGTTTACGGATGCGACGACGGAACCCTCCGTTCTGATTACACACCGCCGCAGATGGTAGCAAATATCAGAGATGGATTGGCTACATTTGGTGTTGAAATGCACGCTGCTGAAAAGAACGCGGACAGGCTAAGAGAAGCGGGTTTTGTAAACATCCGCCACGAAATCAAAAAGGTGCCAGTTGGAACATGGCCCAAGGACCCCAACCTAAAGATGATTGGCCGTTACAACATGAGTGTCATTTACGACGGCCTCCAGGCCATCACCATGGGGCCCTTCACCCGAGGGCTCGGTTGGAAGCCCGAGGAGGTCGAAGTCTTTCTTGTCAAGGTGCGGAAAGATTTGATGGATACTTCAGTGCACTCCTACGTTCACTTCCATTCTTTGTGCGCGCAGAAGCCCGCGACGCGGAACTGACGACGCAAATGATGAATGTATTTATTTGTGACTTACCTCCTGTAGGCCTACATAGTTCATCGTACCAAGTTACGATTGAGGCATAGGCATGTTCCACAAGCTATACTGAACGATTTATGATATACCCAGCAAGGATTACACTGGTTAGTATTCTCCGGTCCCAACATATTCACAGTTCAGGCTCTTGCGGAAATTGGATATCCTTTTAGGTTGGTGTCCTCGCCCAGGTCATGAGTGGGGAGACTGGGGAAGGGCTTCATTTCACCGTCAAACCAGAGGTCGGGGCCTAGAAATAACGGCGAAGTAATGGGCCATTATCGGCGTCAAGCTTGATAGGATCCAAAGGATGGTGCTTCGCTCAAATATTCCTGTCTAATAAAGCCGAAGATTTGTTGATAGACTCAAGAGCGTGAAGGAAATTCAGATAGCGATCTTCAATAGAAAGTTGCAGCGATGAGCAAAAGCAGCAAACTTTTCATGAGTTAATCCAGCTTCACGGAGCATGCGCTGTGATTTACCTGCGCACCCATGTCTTACAAACTCGACCCCTTTAGTCCAATTTGAAAGCCCGACACCACATCCTAGAAAGATAGCAAGTTTCCCAGAGCCCCTGTGTAGATGCATTTGTAGTTGCGGAAGTTTGGGCACAGCGGCTTCTAGGGGCCACGTCGATATGATGAGAGTGTTGTTCCTACTGGACGGAGTTGCTGTTGGCACCCACAAGCGCTGCGCTGACTCGGGCCCTTGCGATCTCTAATGAAAATGGTCATATTGATGTTGTGCGCCACCTGGTCCTAGAGCCGAGATGATACGATATCCAGAGAGTCTAGCATTGGACTGGATCCCATCTTCTCTGGGCCTAGTCGGCTCCAAGGTATGTTCGCAAGAAAGTCAACACGAGCACAACGAGTTGTTAGTCATCTCGCCACTTCAGGCTACGATTAGAGGATGTGCCAGGTTCGACTCATCGAGAGGCCGGTACCCTACGTGGACTTTACCGAGTTTGGGTACGCCAATAGAGGCCGAGCAAGCTCAGCGAGAGGAAGTGATCAAGTTCCTTCTCAAGAGTGATTCCAATCTTGACGATCTGGGTGGTCAAAGACATTATCCAATACCGATGGCTGCAGAATACGGTTCAGAACATATTTTGCAATGTTTTATCTTGGTCAGCGCGGACGCTGATGCACATGGGAATGACGATCTTCAAGAATTAGAAACGAATCTCTTCGTTTCTAGAGGTCATGGGTCGTAATTCAGTGCCAACAAAAATGCACTTTTCACAGCAGCTGGACGAGAGTTGTCCGCGTTCCCTTTGGTGCGCAGACTAGTCGCAGCTGGAGCCACTATTCCAGAAGACCTTGAAGAACAAACCAGCCTACTGGAACAGGCTCTCTGCTTTGTGGTCACGGCTTCGCTGGAGTACGTCTTCTCAGACGGACCTGGGGCAGTTCTCTTCTTCCTCCTATCTCGAATGCCACAAGTCCGGACGACAGACATCAAATCCGCCTTCCTTGACGATCGCCGCTTCGTTGACCTCTTTCTATCTCGCGGTACGGACGTCAATGCCACCGGCTACTACTACGGTACCGCTTTGCAGGCCGCAGCCCGATGCGGCCACGACATGATGGTGCAAAAGCTCCTGGACGCCGGTGCTCGAGTCAATGCGACGCAAGGGCTCTGGGGAACAGCTTTACGGGCAAATCTTGTTGATGGCCATGAGAGGACTGCAAATACTTCTCGACCATGAGGCTCATGTGGAGTTGAAGTTTCCATTAACAGAAGAAGCGTTAAACCAGCTAGTAAAAGAGTCGGAGAATGTCCTACAACTGGCCATCGAGACCAAGAATCTAACTATCGTCAAGAACATTCTGGCCAAGGGTGCAAGTCCAGCGCATAATGCATCAGAGATCCACCATCCATTGATCATTGCGGCGGGCAAAGGAAGCGTGGAAATAGCGTAGGCGTTGATCAAGGTGGTGCACCAGTCCATGTTCAGGGAAAGACATGTCCCCGATAAGGTAGTCTCATATCTGAGTGAGCCCACTCCATTGCAGCCAGCGCATATGGTCTAACGGACGTGGTTAAATTATTGCTAACTTGCGGTGTCGAAATTGAGAGTGATGTTAATGGATCGGGCACACGTCTCTGAGTCGCAGTCTCGAATGGTAAAGCCGAGGCGGTATCACTTCTGTTTTCCGAAGGAGCCGAAGCCAATGCAGACTTGGAAGAGGTCGTTAAGAAAGGTCACATCCAAACCATGCGGAGCTACTAGCAAGAGGAAGGCTGAAGGGACGCTCACTCTAGCATGCAAGTGCGGGCGCCTCGACATGGTCGAGTTGTTGATTGAGAGTCTCCCAGGCGACCAAAATCTGGCGATGCCGTCGATGGACTCGATGATGCGGTGATTCAACTTCTTCTCGACCATGTTTCGACCACGTTTCTCGAACCATGCCATGGTTTCTTCGGGTATGCGCGACGGGATCAGCAGCTTCAATAGAGTCCATGTTGGACCACGGGATCAATGACATCAATCAACCAGCTGAGGAAAATGGAGACCATCCACTGCAGATCGCAGCCTTACACTTGCAGCCTGAGGTGGTCTGAGTCCTTGTTTCGCGAGAGGCCAACTTAGAATGCAAAAGCGCCAAGCATGGACCGTCCTTGATAACTGTGTTGGAGGCATCCGCTGCTTCTTTCCTGGACGCTACAGATGACAATAAACTACGCAAGCTACGGAACCACCTCTATCTTCTAGAAGCTCTACCGCAGTCGCCGTTTCCGGTGTACGATGAAGATGCTACTCCCAATAGCTTACTACAACTTGCACACTGCGAGACCATTGTGAACCTGCCTAACTTCCCATGGGGCGAATGTCGTCGGAGCTAATGGGCCCTTTGGACCCCCATTGCATCTCGCCTGCTTTCTAGGGGGCAAGTCCAAAGTCGAGTTGCTCATAGAAAAGGGAGGTGATCCCGATACCACAATCGGATATTTTGAAAAACCTCTGTTCGCTGCCATTCAGGGCAGGCACCCGGACATCGTATCACTGCTTCTGGAGAGTGCACCACTCACCGCCCATATACATGTCGAATATGCGAACCCCTTGCATCACGCTTGTGCCATCTACGATGCTGCATCTGTTCGGACACTTTTAAAACACAGAGCAGATGCCACTATCAAAGGTTCCCAAGGTCGGACATCACTGACAATTGCGCTTGACTGGGAGGGTCTACTCAGAGACCCCATGAGGAATTGGAACTCACCTCATGAAGAAACGCCAGTAGACGTCATCCTCAAGCTGGCCAAGTCTCTCACTGTCACCGACGACGATCTTGTAGCCGCAGCAAACACGGATCACGATGAGAGCAAAGGTCGCCCTGCGTAGGCATTTGAAGCGCTTGAGATGCTCTTGGAGCACGATTCATCGATGATCGTGACCGAAGATATGTTTCTGCGGTTCTATGACCGTGGGTCAACTAGACATCAATCGAAGCTTGTGGACCTCTTACACAAAGCATGGGAAACGCGTGATTTTCACGGAAAAGGTACATGCAGCCATAGACGATGCTCATCAATTGGAGAGTCGATCTATGCAGAAGGCCCGGCTCTGCAGTTTACGGGCTACAGATGAAAACCACACAGATGCTGTGGAGGACACTGAAGATCAAATAACGAGTGATAGCCGCGATCATAACACTAGGCTTCTAGTAATGATGGATCTAGTCACTAATGTAGGGAACTTTATATGGCATCTAGGCAGGAGCGACTAATTACAAGCAATTAATCTCAGTTTCCGATCTATTGGTAAAAATATACCTAAACCACGACTTTCATATTTGAGACAGTCTGTCAAACGGTCATATTATCTTGAATCTTCATTTGCTTCTCGGCATTCGCTGCCGTTCCTCCCACCAGCTTGTCCTTGTACTCCTCCCCATCCAAGACAGCAGCCGTCTCCTCCAAGCTCAGGCTGCCCATCTCAACGAACAGGAAATACACCACAACAACTTCGAAGGCTAGCCATACGTCGTAAATAATAGAGTACTTCCATTCAATGTTGGTTAAGCCAATTGAATTTACGTACTGGTTGAAGATGGGGCATAGCTAGAGATGAGGGGCAGAATCAGGATGAGGTTCAGCTTGGCGATACCTGCATTGAAGAGCCACGAGAAAGCGTCGGTGTTAGAGCCAACGGCAGCCCCAACGGTCACAGGCCGCTCGGCGGGAGGAGATGAAGAGGCCATTGCGGTTGGATTGCAAGAGTAAGCTAGGAGAAATAAGATGAAGCGGGATCGACGAAGAGCAGCAAGTGAAGTTATTATTGCCAGCTAGGGTCACTTGAACTACTAATGCCCCATCTTTCAGCACAAGGGCTGCTCCAACGCCGATGGAATCGCCGGAGGACTCGACCTAGAATTCTTTCAGCTTTATATAGCCATCACGCTAGTTAATGAAAGGTTGAGTTTGTACATAACGCGAGACCCAGGGGAGATGGCACTCACCTACAGGCTATACAGAACTAGTACGGCACTGTCACTGTAAGGACACTGGATCGGTACGAGGAAAGCCATACAAGATTCTACAACTAATAATACATTTCTTTTCTGACCAGTCCAGCAATCGATTACACCTACTCGGTCCAATAGCTTTCTACATAGAACGATGAGTACTTACAAAGAGACCCAGTCCAACTCTCGCTCAGGTCGCCTCCAAAGATCTTCCTCAGGGGCATCCGCTGAATACACCGATCCCAAATCCTCCACCCATGCATCAACGCCCTTGACCTCTTTCAAAAGCGGCAGGCGCTCAGCCTTCTTCTCCATAAACTCCTCGACATGGCGGTCAATGTCTTCGTTTTCCCCCTTAGTGTACCCCGTAAAGCAGACGTATTTCAGACTTGCGGGAAGGGCATCGATGAGTCGGAAAGGCGGCTGCTCACTAAGGCGGAAGGGGGGTTGTCCTCCGCTGTTTCCACCTAGTAAATCTGTTATGCCAATGGTGAGATGCGTCATTGCCTTGAAATCGTGGAGTGAGCCAATCGTATAACCGTATTTTCGGGTGTTGGGCAACTCGTTCGACGAGAGCGGACTGTTGCTGATGGCCTCGTCAAGGCGAAAATACTCGTCTTTCTCACGCTTGTATGTCTCGTCCCTCTCTTCATCATAGTCCTCCGTCCCGACTTCACTTTCCCCGTCTTCCTTTTCATACGTATAGGTCGAATCATAGACGGCAATCGCTATGTCTAGAACCAGTACTTTGAGCGTATCTTTGTGTTCAAGCAGGCATTTCCCAAGAGTCTTGGGATACAAAAGGGCTGTCCCGCCGTCTGTACCCCACAAGCCCCCCATAGTCAAGCTGAGCTCCTCCAAGCCCTTGGGGATGCGAATGATGATTCCAAGCATGGCGCTGGATATGTCGGCGTGTCCAATGTGGATGCTCTTCATGTTCCCTGTCTGCGGGACGAACAATTCCCGCTCTGCTTGGTACTCTTGCACGCCATCGAAGAGAACCATATGGATCGTTGGAAGCCGATGGAAATACTGGAAGTATTCCAAAAACTCAACTCTTGCATACATCCTTTCGTCGTCATACAAGCTACCTCCTTTGATGATCTCAACATGCTTCAGCTGCTGTAGGGTCTGTTGGGGAAGCAAGCCATAGTTGTTTTTGCGCAGGTAGTCCTGAAGATGTGAGTGCCAACCTACTCCTCCTAGGTACAACGTAGAAATGTTCTTGCAGAGGGACAGAAGAACTGCAGCTGCAGCTGTGCCGAATTCTTGGTTGTGCACGTTGAACCCATCGGGGGTCTCTGGGCTATTTCCTTTCAGATGTTGCTTCTTCCACTCGAACGCAGCCAGCATTTTCAGCGTGGCCTCTTCGCCTAGGCCCAAGGCTTGGATGTAGTTCCCAATGGCGAGGTGCGCTTCGTCGCGAACTGGAAGTGGAGGCTCCCTCAGCTCACTGTCGATATCTTCCTCAGAGAGGTAGCACCCTCCCGTCCCCGGCCAGCGGTCGCTGTCCAGTACCATCTCGGTGACGGAGTCGGCTAGGGAAGGCTCCTGGACATAGGCGGCAATGATGGGGTAGAGGGACTCGATGTCGTCCCTCTTGGTGATCCGAATCCTCGTGTATGAAGCTGTCGAGTTCCATGACGAAATGGATCGGAGCTGCTGAGTGCCCGCCTGGTTCATGATGCCTCCAGCGCCCTGTATGGGCAGATATTGGGCGTGGCAGGTCGAAGCAAAGAGACTGCGACTGGCAAACGCAGAGGAAGCGAGAATGATTGCCCTGGAGGAAACCATGGCGCCCATATGAGGTGAGAAGAGAACGTAGTGCTTATTCAGCGGTCGCTTGCAACCCGAGTTTCGATCGCTTTGTTGTGACTCGTGAGTAAATTTACGACAATGGATCATCCAGGATCCTGAATGACGACTAGTCACGTGTGCAAGTCCATGATGCCAAGGTTTTCTACATCTTGGTCCTAGAACAAGTTTGACCAGTGTGAAAAGTCTACCAACGAGCTGCATCCTACTTCATTTCGTTTGAGCAGATTGCCTTTCAACTGCTTGGTGAACGAGGCGGTACAGTAACATTCTAAATTAGGATATGTGGAGAGCAGGGACAGCTCGGAGAGTTCGGAGACAACCCCAAAGCGATTGCTTGGCCAATTTAGAAGTATTGCCGAGGCGCATCTATTTAGTAACTTAAACTAGTCTCATCCTGCAATTCTAGAGGTCGGTATTTAATTGGTTAGTTGAATGAGACTCTAAATGACATAGGGTGTGCTTACGCGTGACAGGTTCGGACTCTCGATGTGAACGGCCTCATTATTGTAAAAGACTTAGGGGGGGTAAGTCAGGGTTCCAAGTCTCATACCATAACATACATCCTGCGTCTAAAGAGACAATGATCAAAACAGTTACCTGCAGGACCCCCGATGCCCGTGCTAAGCTCGTCATCGCTCTATCTATAGCGACCCATGGGTTCACCAGTGCCTTCACTCGTACATCACGAAAACTGCAATGAGTATGCCACTCAATCCACAGTGTCTTCAACTCGGTAAGCCGTCAGCGCAAGAGCTAAATGACGATGATATCAGTCGCCATCATTGGGAATTTTCCAGTCATTATCCCTCCTTGCTTGACCTGGACTTTTTTCCCACCTCATTTGCCATTATCTAACAAGCAAAGCAAAGGCTACTATGTCGTTCCTGTGATCCGCTGTTCTTCAGAAGGCTCCTAGTCATTCTCATAAAGCAGAGCTACAGCATGAAGCCGGCAGCATGCGCTCGCTCACACTTGGCTACTTTGTGACTCATGCTTCTACCCTCTTTACGACGTTTCCGGTGCTAATTGTTTGCCCGCCGTAGCTCAACGTGCCGGCTTCTGATATTCGCCGCAGCGATGCAGAGCTACCACATGACCTGTATCTTGTTGCTCGTCGACAAATCTCAAGAGCGTCACATTCAGCATCAGCATTTAAGCCAGCTTAGCACTTAGCATCATTGTAGTGCGCATTGCATTTTTCTATGACTGGAAAATGCAAAAAAGAGTCCACGACCATTGGAACGACTCTGTCAGCCCGTGCCAGACACTCTCGTCAATTCCAACCTCGAGCTCTCTGGCACGCCCGTGAATATGCGATATCAGTATTGCAAGTCCCCCAGAACCTGTTTGTATCCATTCCGTACTGTCTCTATGTGTTGCTGGTCAGATCTTTCACGAGGCTCAAGAGCAACGGGCTGTGCTTGTGGTGTTTATCGGTAACACCCAAGACCGTATTTTACTAGAGCCCAGGCAAAGGCCTTAATGGCGTGTCTACTACTCCCTAACTCCGTTACAAAAGAGACACAACATGTTCTACTTCCTTTCCCCGAAGGCCTTGTCGAAATTGACGAGGGTAATACGATACTTTGCTTTTCCCTGGTCAACCTTCTCAACAGCTTCCTTGCATCCAGCCTCACTGATATCGATCGTCTGGACCCAGCTGATGCAACATGTTAGTGTGAGCTCCAATGTGACGGGACTTTGGCACCAACCTCTTGATCTTGTTCTTGCTGGCCAACTGCAGCATGTCAAGCATCTCGGGCCTGCTACCGATGTGGCTGGCGGAAATGCTATAACCTCCAGGCATGAAATCAAATACCTTCATAGTAGGCAACGGCTTGTCTGGCAACCCGACATTGTGGAAGGTGCCGTTGACAGCCAACGTGCTCATGTAGGCATGGATGTCGAATTGGTCTGTAGCGTCGGCCGTGTTCAGGATGAAGTCAAAGGTAAACGCCCAAGGCTTGTGCCAGCCCTCGCTGTTAGTGGCAATACACGCAGTCGCACCGAGAGCCAAGGCATCGTCAGTTTTGTTGGGGCTGTGGGTGATGGCAAACGTCTCAGCTCCAAGTGCCTTGGCCCACATGAGACCATAATGTCCCAAGCCGCCGCTTTGAGATGTTAGCTTCTTGATTCACAGTCTGTATGAGTGATGCGGGACTGCTTACATCCCCACGACGGCCACTTTCTTGCCTGGCCCGACACCCGCACGCACCAACGGGCTGTACGTCGTGATGCCGGCGCAGAGCATTGGCGCTGCTTGGCTCGTCTCGATGTTGTCTGGGATCTTGAAGACGAAGTATTCATGTGCTCGGATGTGGCTTGAATAACCGCCTTGGCTTATGGTGCCATCGGGATACGGAGCATCATATGTGTCTCGACCAAAGTTAGCCACACAACGACGAGGCTCGTCCCACGAAGAATTACTTACCAACTTGATGCGGACAGTAGTTTTCATTGTCGGACTTGCAGTTCTTGCACTCGAGACAAGCCGAGATCTGAGCGCCGACTCCGACTCGGTCCCCAATCTCGACTGTGGTGGCCTTTGGGCCCTTTCGCACGACTCTTCCGACAACTTCGTGGCCGACGCAGAGCGGGAGAGTGTTGCACGGTCCCCATCCTCCTGAGATCTTGTGGACGTCGCTGCCGCAAACTCCACACGCGTCGATTGCGATGTCGACGTCGCGATCCTCAAGCTTCTTCGGCTTGAACTGCACTCGGGGTCAGGAATGGGACTCGTGGGGGTTGAAGACGCTGGCTACTTGCATCGGCCTTGCGGAACTTGGTCCACTCCTTTTGCGAGTCAATCACAAACCCCTGGAAGGTATCTGGGTATCCCATTGTGCGAAATGAGTATATTGATTGAAAAGGTGACTTCAGTTGCCTTATTCAGAGCTCAGCTACCGAGAACTGGTCATGGAATGGGATATAATGTTTATATTATACTACAAAATATACCACGTCATTGACTCGCAACAGACTTCAATCGTGCAAATAAGTCTATTTCCCGACTCAAGACTAGCCTACCACGAGCCAAAGCAGTTTATCCTAGGAAACTAAACCATATTCCGATTTTTTAATCGTCACCCATTACCACTGCGCTGCTTGTTCTGGGAGCATAGAACGCAGTCTATGTCGTGATGTATTCGTGCATTAAAGATAGCTCCCGCTTTGGTGGTTGCTCCGGCTCGGAACTCTCGGATCGCCTGCTATTCTAATCAGGCTAGCTCCGCTTCAGGTAAGCAGCCACACGATGCAGGTGTGGGAGCTAAAGTGCCCGGGGAAAGCTGACTGGATGAGATCGACAGGATGGATGGCCTGAAGGGGAAACATGTCCGAGCCCTCCAGCCGAGCGTAACTCTTGTGTGAAGTTTGTTTGTTGTGAGGCAAACAGGATCACGAAGGGGGGAAGACGGCCATTCACAGGTGAAGGGTGAGTTTGTGCTTGGATTCTGTAGGGTAGGGTCGATCGTATAGCTGCGGACGTGAGGCTCGTCGAGAGGACACGGGTGCGGAATAGTACCTATGTACGAAGTACTTGGCGATTGCTTGTCTCAGCCTCCCACGTCATGAGGAGCAGCGATGCTGTGATGGCTGCAACACACGATGTAGGAGGGTGTGGCGAATCTGACATATTGCCCCCGTCGTGTCATCGCCCTCACACACTCACTCAAGTTCATTTTCTCTGCGGCGGCTACTGTATGTAGTCTACAGTTTTCTTGGCCTCCGCAATCACGCGTTTTCATACATAAAGCCGTTGTTGTTTTAGTGCACCGGGGTCTCACTTGGTTAGCTCGTAGTTATCCTTTGCTGAAATATACATACTATGTAGAACTCCCCAAGCTTCAAGATCTGGCGTGATCAAGTCACCTACCCCCTAGTCGCTCCCTGACGGCCGTTTTGAGTGGGCCTCGCGGTCCCAGAGCAATCAACTGCATCGTGCCGTGACATTTCGCGCCGGGAAGCAACCAACCATGGACGAGGGACAGCGAGGGCTTATCAGCTTTATCAACGGGCTGTGGGAACTGACATGGGTCCGGAGGTTTCTGCGATCCTTCCGGAGAGAAGCTTTGCCAAGTTAGCCAAGCTCCGGCACGGCTTGTCCGCGTTTTGCGGGGCTGATCTGCACTCTTTCGTCGAAGGGGGGCGGATTTAAACCGGCCCAGCCAAGCAGCGGCCCAGACTAAGCAAGCATAGCATTTCCCCAGATGACGATGACCCTTTTCGGGGTCTTTGTTCGAGAAAGCTGTGACCTTCTTTAAGCTTTTTACCTAATAACTGAATCTATCTCCAAGACCTAGGTACAGGGACTAGATCTGAGCATTTCCAAAGGCATGCTTCGGTTGCTCTGTGGGGATCCTTGCAAGTTGTGCTCTTTCCTTGCTGACCATGCAGCTACTCTACTTAGTTGCTCAGATGGCACCCCCAACTCAACGAATCCTCGCCTCGGGCGTTGGACGGGCCGCCAGGATTCGGTCCTCCTTGCGATAAGAGTCTTGCCGCCTCTATCGGCGAGGCCGAGAAAGACACAGCCTTCGGCGGACAACGAGACATCCTGCCGGCTGAGTAGTCGTCCTTCAGCCATGACCACCATCGGGCGGCAGGCATTCCTTCAGTCCTTGAGTCTCGAGTTCCATTCGCCAAGCCGGATTCTCGTGGATGTCTCGTGCGCATGTAGCACTGCAGACTGCAGATCGTGGATCCCGTCGCTTGGGGCTTGGGCTCCAACGCCAGCATCTCAAGCTAGGTACTGCGCCAACCGAGGAGCGAGGCTTTCTTTGCGCAGCTTTGCAGCTGAAACAAATCCTCCAGCTTACGAGAGGGGGGGCGGCTATCCTCACAGACCTTCCTCTTGCGGCCGCTGCTTTCTGACACGCTCAGATGGCTGTGAAATGTGACGTGTGCTGCGTACGTACGAATACGCAGCACCATCAGACCGGCCCCCACTTGGGATCCGTCTATATCCGGGCCGGGCTGGGGGGGTTTAGCAGCGACGGAAAGAGATCGGTCCGGTCTTGCGGGAAAGAAGCCTCTTCACTCTTATCTTTAATAAAGTGGTGACTGTCCGCCTCGCAGTAGATACCTAGCTAGGGTACGAAGTAATCTAACGTCAAGTAGGGGCATTCTTGGGGAGGCCTCGTGTTCATGTACCCCATGTTGCTGGGTTGGTCCACCGCGGTCTTGCGTGTTGCCACTTTTCTTCTTACAGGACAGACAGGGAGAGGTGCCGTCTTACCCGTGGAACCCTTCTGGAACAGTGGAAAGATCGCCCGCGATTGCTGCTGTAATGGGAATTACGTATCTGGGATTCCCAGTGCTTTGGCACCTTCCGCATTTCGTTTAAAGCCAGAAGGGAGGGGGCGTTTGGCGTGTTTTTGCTCTTGGGGCGTGCTATCTCGTTTGCCTTCGGACGGCTTGGCTTATATAGATATGTGATCTGGCGCTGCTGCGTCCAACTTGCTAGCCGGCACACTCACTCACTCACTCCTTCAATCCGACTACACTTGGCCTTCACCTCCTGTGTGTTGTCTCAAGTCTACCACCATGGAGGACATTACGAGGAAAAACGAGCCCCTCGAGGCCAACGAGAGCGCCCATGGCAGCGACGAAAAGGTCAGAGTCGACGAGGTCACCATCTCGACCGAATCCTGGGCCACGCGCAATGGACTCAACTTCAAGTCCTTCACGCCGCACGAGGACCACGGGACCGGCACCGTGGAGCTGGAGCGCACCATGAAGCCTCGTCACCTCCACATGATTGCCATCGGAGGCAGGTCAGTCGGTCTTGTCTTTTTGCCTTCCGATTTCTTCCAGAGTCCCACGTTGCAGGATGCGACTTACAAGACCCGAGTCGCGTCGCGCAACGAGACTGGATATACTGCATACACTATGGACGCCGTTACTGACTAGTTGTGCGAATAGTATTGGTGCTGGTTTCTTCGTCGGCAGTGGCGCCGCCTTGGAAGCGGGCGGCCCCGGATCCGTCTTGCTTGGTTTCCTCATCATGGGTGTGATGATGTTCAACGTCGTCTACGCCCTGGGTGAGCTGGCTGTCATGTACCCTGTTTCGGGTGGTTTCTACACGTGAGCACCACTCGCTCGCCTTTACGCTGCCTGCAGCCCGGGTCACTAACCTCGATATCAGCTACGCCAACCGCTTCGTCGATCCATCTTGGGGTTTCGCCATGGGCTGGAACTACGTTATGCAGTGGGCTTTCGTGCTGCCGCTTGAACTCACAGTCTGCGGCACTGTTATCCAGTACTGGGCACCCGACACCAGCGTGGCCATCTGGGTCAGCGTAAGTGATACGCACGCCAACGCTGAGCCGGTGAACACCGGGTTAACACCGTCATAGGTTTTCCTGGTCTTGATCATCATCATCAACATTTTCGGTACCATGGGATACGCCGAGGAAGAGTTCTGGGCTTCCCTGCTCAAGCTGTCCGCCACCGTCATCTTCATGATTGTCGCCGTCATCCTCGTCTGCGGTGGCGGCCCTTCCAATGGCCAGTACAGCCACTACACGGGTGCGCGTCTCTGGTACGATCCGGGAGCTTTCCAGCACGGCTTCCGAGGTTTCTGTGGTACGTCTCATCCCCAAGTCTCCCCAAACCCCCCCTCCGTCCCGATATATAGCCCAGAGGCTGATCCTTCCGGATATCCAGGTGTCTTCGTTACTGCCGCCTTCTCCTTCAGCGGAACCGAGCTCGTCGGCTTGGCGGCGGCCGAGACCAAGAACCCCGCCGCGGCCCTTCCTGGCGCCATCAAGCAGGTCTTTTGGCGAATCACGCTCTTCTACGTCGTCGGACTGCTCCTCGTCGGCTTCTTGGTCGACTCTACCGATAGCCGCCTGCTGAACGCTTCAAACGACGATCCCAGCGCTTCTCCCTTCGTCATTGCCATCTCCAACGCTGGTCTGCACGGCTACGACTCGTTCATGAACGCCATCATCCTCGTCTCGGTCTTGTCCATCGGTGTGTCTTGCGTGTACGGTGGAAGCCGTACGCTCGTCGCCCTGTCGCAGCAAGGATTCGCCCCCAAGTTCTTCTCCTACATCGACAAGTCCGGCCGGCCGCTGCCCGCAGTCTTCTCCATCATTGCCATCGGCTTCTTGGGATATCTCAGTGTCAACGGAAACGGCTCCACCGTCTTCACCTGGCTGCAAGCACTCTCCGGTCTGGCCGCCCTGTTCACCTGGGGTTCCATCTGCCTCTGTCACATCCGTTTCCGCCATGCTTGGAAGCACCACGGCCACAGCCTGGACGAGATCCCCTTCCAGGCCATCTTCGGAGTGTGGGGCTCGTGGGTCGGCCTGGCGCTGAACATCATTGTCCTCGTGGCGCAGTTCTACACTGCCATGACCAACATCGACGGCTCGCTTGGCACTGCCGAGGGTTTCTTCGAGTCCTACCTGGCCTTTCCCATCGTCATCGCCTTCTACATTGGTGGCTATATCTGGAAGCGGCAGGGCTGGCTGAAGGTCAGTGAGATCGACCTCGACACTGGTCGCCGGGAGCACGACTGGGAAGCCATCCGGGCCACTCGAGAAAAGCTGGCCGCCGCACCGGCTTGGAAGAGAGTCTGGCACTTCATTTTCTAGACCGGTTTGGCGTTTTGCAGAAACAGACCTGCGATGTGTATACTGTACAGTAGCAGGGGCCGAGTAATTTAGTTGTGACTGGAAGTGTGCGCAGTGTCTGTTAAATACCTACTTGATGAAATTGAGAGTAAATTCAGTTGCATAGAGAGACGAGTGCAGTGATGTAGCATGCGATGTTTCTAAGATGTATATCCACGAACCAAAATTCAAGCAACCCTACATGAGTGACGACTAGCGATGGCTTATGCAATGGTGTCACTCTTCGAGCCCCACGACTTCGAGCTTCAACGCCACCCCCAAATTATCCAGAGTCGTCAGCCTCAAGCCATCCTGAATTTGACATTGCTTGCGTCGCGTCTCCTCGACGCGTGTCAATTGGTTAAGTCCTTGAATATCCACTACCTACATCCTTGTCTCAATAGTTATTGGATCCTTGTCGCTGCGCCAACGGTCAATTTCCCCATGCAGGGGGTCTCAGCCTTAACTCCCTTAGGTTACGTCCATGACTCCGTTGAGACCAAGAACGTTGAGATCTTCACTATGAAGTTGTGATAGCCACCCAACCCTGCTGCATCTTCAAGTTGGTTCCCATTGGCTTGGTGGTGCCTAGAAGCACACATTATGTATGTATTCATTGCGCTGTCTGAACCCTTGCCGTTTTTACTATGGCTACGCACTTTCTACAAATAACAAAGTAGCTAGTAATAGCAGACTTACTCAGTCGTTATGACTGTTATTTGTAATTTCTCGTCTGGGGGGCCATGGGGCCCGCAAAGTTCCCAATTGTGGCACAGGACGTGCTGAGCTAGAATCTCTAATGCTATGCGATGGCAAATATCCCTGCCTAGAGCCCTCCCAGCTGAGGTTCCCCCGTGCTCAAGCCGGTTATAGATTAAAGGGGTGGTCCGATGCTATAGGAACGACCAGATTGTCTATACCAAGACGTTCGGCTTACATGCTCCAATTGTCCAGTTGACATTTTTCATATAAGCGAGCGGTTGCGAGGCTTTACTCTGCACACCGAAAAGAAAACCGTTGGTGTAGAAGACCGGATAGTTCGTGCAAAAGGCCTCCTCACTCCATTCTTCAACGCATACCGCCGATGTATTCCCCAGCACGTCGTTTCGTATCTGGAACGCAAAGTCCCAGATATCACGAGATGCCGGTCACTGGGGCGGACGCCGCTCTTTGAGCCTGCAACGGGCATGAGCGCAGAGTCAAGACCAATATGATAACAGACAGGTAGTCCAAGATAGAAAATAGAAACGAGGATCAACAGGTTGAAGACCCTAGAGAGAAGGACGTCCAAGAGACAAGACCTCCAAGATCTTTCCAAATTCAAGAGAGTCGCACACGGAAAGATACTAAAGTTGTTGGTATTCAATCTCAGAATTCGTTTTAGGCGCAACGAATCTGGTCTCGGCAGAAAGACAGCAGCATAGTAGAATTTTCCGCGACACAAGGATATAGAGCGGAATACAGGCTGTTAACAAAAGGCCGTCAATGATCGACGCCGAGTCATCGTAAGCCTGATTCACAGCGGGTTAGCGTCACCGTGGGAGAGTATGGATGGTGGCCTACTTAGATAGAGGCTCTTTAGGTTGACCTCTAATCGATATAGCCTACCTGAGCTAACGCCATTCAAAGGCTTCTAATCCCACCACATGCACCAACTAGGCTTTAGTCTGAGAAATCCTCATACGTTGGACCCAGCTTTGGTTGGGATACTATGTTAAGTTCATAATCTATACTCTGAATGACGGAAGTGATTGACTCCGAGCGGTTGGAGCTGTCATCTTGCAAACAGACTTTTTATTCGCAAAATCATCTATCTCCATCAGTAGTTGTCCCTCTTAGCATAAATTTGCTACGACGTAGTTCAATCGTCTCTTCATCATCGCTGCCAACAGTCAACGTGAGGCCTTGTTTAACTCTCTCGGTCTACCTAGTCTAGGAAGCTCCTGCAGCAGACCTAGTGATTACATTCTGTAGAGTGTTAGAAACTTCGTCACCCGTGGGAAGGATTATCGTCTCACCGATCAACCGGCGTGATTCCAAGGAGGACCATTCCATTGCGAAGGACCTGGCGAGCACCAGCGTACAATGCAGCTCGGGCAAGTGAGACTGCCGGCCCCTCTGGGGGTTCTACAACCTTCAAATGGTCGTAGCTTGAGCTGAGCTTATGAGTAAGCTTGAACAGGAATGTCAGAATAGTGGTCGGCTCTAGGGTCTTGAGTGTCATAACAACAACGTCTGGGAACTGGGCCATGGCTCGAAGTAGGTCAATCGCATGAGGTGAGTCTGAGAGGAGAGAGAAATCGGCTTTCAGCATCTCATCAGTCGTAAAGCCGACCTTTCGGGAGATGGAGCATAGTCTTGCATGAGCATACTGAAGATATGGTCCGGTATCTCCCTCAAAGGAAGTCATTCGTTCAAGGTCAAAGTTGTAGTTGTTGATTCGCTTCCCCGACATATCCTGTACCATGATGGCAGATATGCCAAGGATCTCGGCGGTGCGGGTAGGGTCGTCCACCTGGGAATATTTCTGCTCGTTGCGGCGCATCACATCATGCATGAAGTCGCCCACATCTGAGAGAATGTCGTCGAGAAACTTGACGTTTCCTTTTCGAGTCGACATGCCGTTCACCTTGCCATACGTTACATGTTTCATCCTTTTTGAAAGTGCTTCATATGGATCGCCCATGAGACTCAGAATCTTGAAAAGGCGATTCAAGTGGGTTGACTGCTCAGACATGACCACATAGAGCATCTCGTCAAGATGATACTCTTCATCTCTCTGTATGGCTGCGCCTATATCTCGAAGAAGGTAGTTGGTCGTGCCATTGCGGTTACGTGTGATAGCCACGTCGAGTCCCTTGGCACCATATTTTTTGAAATCGACTGCCCATGCGCCGTTTGTCGGCTCGATGACCTTCCGGTCTTTGAGAATCTTTTCAGCCTTTTCCATCGTCTCCTGCTTGACCTGAGACTCGCCGGAAAAAACGTCAAAGTGGATGTTGAGCCTTGCGTACGTCTCCTGATACCGCTTGATGCTCAACTCCCGGAAGCGGCGCCACAGCTCCAAGGCCGCCTCGTTGCCATCCTCCATTTGCTTGAAGTATGTCTTCGCCTCTCCGAAAAGACCACTCGATTCCAGCACGGATGTGTCCTCCCCCCGCTTGCCGGCGGCTTTGGAGGCTTCTTCCTCGGGTGCGAAATCGGCGCTGATCTTGACGTATATGTCAAACAGGTGGGCGATGGGGTCTTGCGCAAACGCAGCTTCGTCTCCATAGCGCTTCCAGCCGCAAGCCAAGAGCCCGTATTGCCGACCCCAGTCACCGAGATAGTTCATGCGAACCACGTCGTATCCGGACTTCTCGTACAGATTCGACAGGAAACCTCCAATGATGGTGCTTCGCAGATGACCTGCGTGGAACTTCTTGGCGATGTTGGGGCTGGAAAACTCGACGATCATAGTCTTCTTGCCGGCTTCAGGGTTTTCAGGATCCCGCATGCCATTTTTAGGGTTGAAGCCGTATGCATCTCCTAGTCGAAGAACAACAGGGAGTAGAGTCGAGGGGAGTTCGCTGGGGCTGAATTGGAAAGACAGATAAATGCCCTCGGCCTTCGGTGGTTCGACGCGGGCGCCTTCGCTTGGTTTGAACTAGGTCCGCGAGCTTGTGTCAGTCAAGTCAGGTTTGAAATGGGCAAATATTGCGTACCTCTGCTACTGCTTTGCGGGCTAGTTCGGCTGGGGGACTGTCCTTGATGCGAAGACGAGGCAACGCGAGAGCCAAGTCGCCCTTGTTGAGCGACGAGAAGCGATCGAGGCTGTTGAAAACTAGATTGCCGTCCGCGCCGGTAATGGCAGAGATCTCGTTGGCAATCGCGACGCGGAATCTGTCCAGGGGATTCAAATGGGGAAAGGCACTCGGGTAAGCTATGGATGGGGACCTCGGTGGTGGGTCAGCAGAAGCTGACGAGGACGCCATTCTGGATGTGGTGACAGCTTCTTGAAGAGGGCGCGAATAAGAAAGCAAGTCCCAGAAGACCGAAGGGACAACGCTAGAGGCTAGAGAGCTAGGCCAGAGGGAGATTGAAGAATTAAGCAGAAAGTCCATGGAAAGGAAACGAGGCAGCAAATCTCAGGCGGGATACACAATCTAGGGAGGGGTTGAGTCACCGAAGGAGGGGCACGAAAGTTGATCGATGATAGGCTCATCTAAAGTCCGGGCGCCGTCCGAATCTTAGCTCACATATTCTATACTTCTCGTAATCATTATCCTAGATCGCTTCCACTACCTAGTGGTATGTCGTTATCGCTAGCATCGCGCTGCGTATATCGCCGTCGTCGACTAGCTTGTGAAATGAGCACTAGAGGAGCGCGACAAGTATTGAAAAGAAGAGTCCCGCGTTGAGGAGGTAAAAAGTGCTACTAAAGGTGGCAACAAGCTTGAACTTTAGTTGCTGACAGTCCTCCGGACAATGAAGAATACTTAGAGGAGGAGAATCATTGGACAAGAGTGCTGCTACTCGGGCTATTACTTTGTCTACCTGCCAAAACTACACCTCGAGCCGTTGAGAGTGGTAGAGAAAGGTTCGGCGTAATTGAGGAGCATCTCTCAGCACCAGCAATTAGCCAACAGCCTAAACAATCACTAAACACTCCCCGCATATCGCCACTGTCTCATTCATTTGCCGTTTATACTTTGGCAACATCATTTGTTTATTGAGCATTGAGAGATAGAGTTGCCATTCGCTCTCAAACACCAACGTCAGGTTAGATTCACTAGCAGGTTGCAAATGAAATCACAGGAAAGCTCTTTATTTCTAAATAATCGGTCGGAGACGAGGTTCTTTATTTAAGAATTATTACTCTAGGAAATAGGAGAGAATGTGCTGCCTGGAGACTTGATTACCAAAATGACCAAAGTGACACGTCCTGAGGAGAGTGCAAGCGTCTTAGCAACAGTCGTATATTACCTTTCACACACAGAACATAGAGATGAGAGCAATAAAATGCAAGTATGCTGCTGCATTTTAATTGACCGCAGTGTGTTTGACCATTGTAAAAAGGGTTAATATATTCTCTTAAGAATTCGAAGCGTGCTAGTACTCTGATTTTGAAAGTTACATAATCAATGCTTATGAATGACTGAGGGATATGATGAGTAAGTGTTTATTCTTCTTTCTATCCCCGTGTCCGGCAGTTAGACTGAGACCATTGGAATTTCATCTCGGCGCTAGCAATCGAAGACGATGGTTGAGTGATCCCATAGCTTGGGCCTTCTGACTCAATGGCCTGATACTGTGGCGTTATGAGGTATTCTGACCGCGTTAGCGATTTTTTCTAGGACAGCCGACAGAGGCGCGTCAAAAGCGTCCTGGGAATATGACGGCATTGCACAGCCCGTCTGACGGCCAAGTGGCAAGATTGTTTTCCGCCCACTCTGCGTGGGGAAAAACAGACTCGACCGTATTAACTGGAGATATTTGGAACTTAGCCTACACTCGGGGGGGGGACAAAAAAGAAGGCTGTGCATGGCTGGCGAGCCTTGTGAGGCGTAAGTGACTGCGGCCACAACTCCCTCAAAACTCATCAACAGTCATTGATATAACGCGAGGTGCAACCGACCGGAGGCGACAGTTATCAAGGCTCGAACTCGATGACGAAGATGGGCAGGAAACCCAAGCAGGCACGGCCCGTAGGTGCCACTGAGATCGGTGGTAGCATGTCGTAGTCACATTATCGTTACCTAGGGTAGAAGATATAACTAGGGCCTTGAGATGCTGAAATGACAATAGATTACGCCGGTAACTTGACGTAAGGAAGTCAACGCTCCAAATTCCTCCTTCTCAAATAGAGCGTTGGTGTCTAGATGGATTTCTTCTCGTTGAAGTATTAGGTTTAAAAGTCACTAGAAAGTAAAAGCCATTATAGGAGCATTGACGATTGGTCTTCATCTCGTATAATTAGAGACATCTAGGGTATCTCCCATACTAGACTGGGTGGAGGTCATCGTGTTGTACAGCAGCCGGAAGCGACGTCCGTTTATTAGCCTTCACTAGACATAGATCAACTGCATGCTTAAACGTATTTGATGAGATAGAGTGTGTGTGCATGGCATAAGTGTGGAGGTGTCTATTCCCACAAGAGCAGTCGGAATATTTGTAGTTACCATAAGCGGGATGTGGGTAGAAAGCCTCATCACACCCGTCCCCAGACACTAGGTTGCTTCTGTCGTAGTGGGATCAGGATAGAGTGCCAAGAGTCCGAGACCTTCAAAACGGGAACATGGCTGATTGCTCGGATAAAGGGGGTGGCAGAGAGTCAAGGTGTCGACGAGGGGCGATGGATTGGCTGAGTCCAAGTTGAGGCGCGGGGGGAGGGTAAAAAAGCGGTACTAAGTCCGCCACTGTGTTGCTTGGATGCCTGTAATTTAACAGCACGAGCAAACGATCCACTAGGGACCATCCTAAACCCCGGTGATTTGTCCCGGGATTCATACAAAGCGGGTTCAGGCAGCTTGCCGAGATTCATTCCCGCGGCATACTGAATGGATGAGACTATGATTGCTGGTTTCCTAAGCTACCGGAGTCTAAAAGTACAAAGAAGAGGGTAAATAAATCCTCAGAAGGAACTAATGTGGAGTAGACTAGATGCCCAGGATTAAAATCCGTCAAATCCAGGTTCGAGTATTACAGCAAATCAAATGCTTGCCTGAACTCGGAAGTGTCAAGTTCAGGAGGATATTGAGTAAGTCCTCAATAACACAGGGTATAAACCTAGTTCCACTACTACGTAGATATAAGAAAGGGGTAAAATGAATGATAAGAACACACTAATAATAGAGCTGGCCGGATTAACGCTGCTTTGCCGTCGATACCCGTACAACCGTCTCGTTCTTGACCATGATTCCTCCCCCAAATGCACCAGCCTCAGGATATTCGTCAGATATCGTAGACCCGCTTGGACCAGTAACGGTAGCAATATTGCCACGATGTCTGTCGAATGCGTGAGTCTCGAAGTCGGAAGAAATGGAGCCACTGCGGCCTTCTCCACGCCCAGCAAGTTCACGTGTTGAGCTCGATTCGTCCTTGGGCAGAGTGGAGAGTCGGATGGCGTTCTTGTTTTGACTCCGGCCGTAGCTTTGGCCGAAGCTTTGACCGTAACTGTTTGAGCCGGAGCCGATGGTCGAGGATGGGTGGCCGCAGGAGAAGAGGTATACACAAGCGGGTCGGATTGTCGGGAGGCAAGCTGAACAACGGTTAGCTAACCCTTTGGTGTATATATTGCATTGTGAACGTACCGGAAATTGTAACTAGATTCACCTCCACTGTCGCCCAAGTAATAATAGGAGCCAAGTTCCAAGTCATGTCATCGGAGTGGTTATCAAAAGTCGTAGACACGCCGACAATGACCAAGCCAGCCACGCAGACCCTGGATCCACCTTGATTAGTATGCGAGACTTCGCCAGTAACTTTGCACAGAATGAGGAACTTACATGATACCAAACATAAACATAAGTACAATTCCCACCTTTTGCATCTTAGGTAGCTGAAGTCTCTGGATTTGCACAATCGGCAAAACCAAGATGGCGATGTCGATGATGACGTGTGCGAGAACCGTGCCGAAGAAGAACTTGTTGCTCTCGATGACACATTTCGCGTCCTTGATGGAAAAGTCCCAGAATGCCTGGACAGGAATGCAATGAAAGGTGGTGAGGAATGTCTGGGAAGAACCTGGAGTTAGTGTTGCCGTCTCCTTGTGAGCTAGGAATACATACCCGAGCCAGAATCCAGATTATGGAGCAACCAATCAAGACCTGGATTGCAACCTTGATGTTGGTAACCCGGAACATACGCCAGTAGAACGTAAGAATGGAGATTTTGGCGAAGAATAGCGTGAATGCGTAGGTGTGTTCGATGATAAAGAGGTATTTCTTCGTGGTAGAGTTCGCCTCCTCAAAGGTCATGCCCTTGACGTCCGTGGCGTGCAGCCCGAATCCTTTTTTAAGCCCTAATATGGAGTTAGCATTAACATTTGACAGGCTCAGGCGGCGACATGACTCACACAAAGGCAACAAGACTGCCCATACACATGCTGTCGTCTAGATTCAAAGTCAGAATAACCAGTTTGCGGAGACGATGGTGGGCAACAAACATAGCATGCTATCGCAAAGTAATCATCCCACCAAAGGCCGGCCCTCGTAATTCTGCGGCTTGAGAGACGGAGGATGAGGAACACTGTCGCAATTGGGAAGGTGACGAACTCGGCCGACCACACATCTACTTGTCTGGACTGCATGTTGACGGTTCACGAAGCCGCAGGGTTCAATAGAGAGTCTGTAAAGAGCGAAAGAAACGCAGCAGGGAATAGATAAGCAACCCCAGACGTACGGATACTGCTGTAGGACCAGGTAAACTGACGCCTGTCCGCCTGCTACCCCTGGCCGCGACGATCGATTGTTTCAATCGGCGGGGATCAAAATGGGAGCGCGTTCAGGGGGATACGATGAAAGGTGGCATTAAACTTCAAATCCTGGAAATTATGGCTGAACCAGCTGGCGACGATCGTGTGGGACGGCTTGCGGCACGTTTCCCGAGTTCCAAGTCTAGAGCTGACAATCAGGAGATTCGGCCGTCGGTTCCTCATGGCCTGGCGGTCTTTGGGACGACTAGACGCTCCCAGGATGATCCCTAGTCCAGCCCTGTCTCCTGATGTGGCTTTTGCCTACACCTGTCCAGACTCTGAATCCGCGCCCAACCGTGTTAGCGCGTGCCTGTTGGGTCAGGAACGTCAGCCCGGCAGTTGACACGCTGGAGCTCTTCGTGGATAAGGGAACACGCGTAAACTCAAAGAGAGGGTCAAAACGCACACTACGATGGCAACATCCCGGCAAGGCAAGTCGGACTCTGACCAACAGGCAGTATCGGGGATCCAAAGTCAGGGGTCCTCGTTCCCCCAGGTTTCATGCAGCCACTCGGAATTGAGGCCTCGCCCCCGCCAAATCGTGGACTAAACCCGGGGGGGCGAGTGAACGAGTCAGACACTCACTAACTCTGTCTTACTCCGTAGCACAAAGCGAAGTAACTCCACACCGGGCCGAGAGAGCTAACACTTACACTAACGATTCTAATTACTACTAAATACGACTAAAAACGAGGCTTTCGGGGGCTTTGTTCTTTTCACCCTTGGCTTCCCCCGTTCTTACTCGGGTAAGCAACCATCCGCCATGGCCCTCATCTTAGGAATGAGCTGGATTATCTGATAGAAGGATAAGCCATCGGACATAGAAAGCATGGTAGGGCCATAGCGAAGTTGGCTAAGACAGACTTTGTTCAAAGCGAGCTTGGCATCCGTTCTTGTAGCTGCTACCTTGGATGAAGGAGGCTGTGGAACTTTCGCTAGTACATGCGTATGAGTCAGACACTCTCGGATACTCCCTTACTCAAGGGCGTTATTGCATCTCACAAGATGGTGTCGAAATTTCTGCAGGAGCTTTCGTAGTTATCGTCAACTTCGACAGTGCATGGTCTTGCCGAACCTCTCGCTCATCTGCTCTGCTCGGAGACCGATGTCCCTGTCGTGCGTGTCGCACCCAGAGCTAAAATCCCAGAATTTCTGACCAGCTTACGGAGGTTCCGCGGCTGCTAATATGCAGTATCTACGAAACGAACCTTCGTAGGCACAGTGGTGTCCCGGATGGCACGGATACTGACCGCAGTCACCGAGTAGTTTATGAATTCGCAATCCCCAAAGTTTCACTCAGCGAGCATACTCACAATCGGACATTTCAGCATAAGCTCAGCCTCTTTATATGGGGCTAGAGGATCTTACTCTTCAGAATTCGATATAAACACTGACTTGAGTTGTTTTGGAACGGAGCCGCCACACTTGAATTGCATATTTGACCCGGGCCATCTGTAGCATCTATCTCGGAATGTCCCATACACCAGTTTATTTAAGCCTTGCCTACCGCACGCTCTTCCTTGGTGGGAATATTCTTGACCGCATGGTCGATGGCGTATCCATATCCATGTACTCCAAAGCCCATGATAACCGCCATAGCCTTGTCGCTAAAGTAGCTGTGGTGTCTGAAGGGCTCTCGCGTATGCGTGTTGGTGAGGTGAAGCTCGATGAAGGGGATGTCGACGCCGAGGAGCGCATCACGGATGCCGACGCTTGTGTGCGTGTATGCAGCGGGGTTAATGATGATGGCATCAACATTGCCTCTCGCGGCGTGAATCCGTTCGATGATGGCGCCCTCGTGGTTGGATTGGAAGACTTGCAGTTCCGCTCCGAGGGACTTTGCCTGCTCTATCGAGTTGCTCTCGACGTCGCTCAGTGTCGTGTACCCGTACATTTGAGGCTCCCGGGTGCCCAGGAGGTTCAAGTTCGGGCCGTTGATGAGCAGGATAGATTTGCCCATGATGGTTGGCTGGTCCTTGTGACAAGTAGATTGGGATTACAGAGGGCGAGAGATGGACTCCTGTATGCTTGCGGCGCTTGATAAACCAGACTAATGAGATTACTTTTTCTTATTGATAAGAAGAGGTCATCGAGACAAGGCCGGCCACAGCGATCGCGGAATGCCGATCAGCGGGGAATGGCTCTGCCAGTCCCCACGGCGGCAATGAATTCCTCCGCTCACTCAGCAAATCATAATCCATCCCCACTAGCATACCCTAGAGCTTTTGCGAACGCCCCGGGATCAGTTCCCCTCGGTGATGCTTCGGGGAAATCGCTTCTACTGGCTGCAATGAATCTACCGACGTCACGTCAAGTTATGTAGTGCCGGGAGAAACAGTTCTTTGCACCCCGGGAATGATGCTCAAGCAGCGTCCCCAGGTGAAATGGAGAACACCCTTTCTCTCGTAGTGTCTCAACCCCCAACCGGAGTATAAACCCACATCTCTGTCAGTAATATTATATTTAATATTTTGTTTTTACGACAGTTGTACGTTGCAAATAGATCAGAACACTCGATCTTTATAGCCTGCCCGAGGGCGTCTTCATCGTGCACCGATGCTACGGATTAACAACAGACATCAACATCAAGGGGACACTAGCAGTCACCAAGCTCAAGCCAACAATCACGCATCGATCTGAAGTTGACGGCGCTGAAATCGATGTCGAGGCTGACTGCCGATTCTGCTTCTTCTTCGAAAAGGTCGACGATCGCTGGGGAGCTAGATTGGTCTGACTGGTATGAGAGGGAGGTTCCTACGAACCCGACAAAGATTCCCGCGATAGACGAGGAGAAGCAGAAGCTCTATCCACCGGGGGACAAGCATATTGCGTATTTCCAGGAAGCAACAATGGGCGTCGTGGTGCTCGGGGACATGCCTGGACATCGGACGCATGTGGGAACCGTGAATCCTGAGAAGCACGATCTTTTGTATCGGCAGGCCAAGAGCCGAGTTGAAGACAAGGGTAGCGATATTTATTACATTTTCCAGTTATAGCAAAATGTAATACGCACTACGCTGATGCTAAGTGCTAGGCTGGCCTAAATACTAAATGTGATAATATTCAGGTGTCCCTAGGTAGCCTCTGCTTTGTATAGCATGGTAGCACAAAGTAAGAAAGAACAAGGCTGTGGTGGGCTTCATGAAGCTTGCTCCCTCGCGTGATGCCGTTAGGTATGAGTAGGCTGGGGAGCTGTATATTAGACTAAGACATCAATATCGATTCAAGACTTCATTTTGACGGAAGAAGAAGAAGGAGGTGTTTTGTTGCTCGGATCAAATCACAGCTAATTTAGGAGAGGAAAACAGGCAGTAGCCAAAGTGAACACGAAGAACCTCTAGTTTGATCGCATCTGCCATTCATCGAGAGCTACTCTGGGGAATCAATGTCCCATTTACCACCTGAAGTCCCTTGACTCCTTGCTTCTGGATAGCCTCCCTCGCCTTCTCATCGCGAAGTTTGCCCACTTCTTCTTCACCTACTAGAACAAAATCGTACTGAAGCAACCTCGTCGCGGGGGAGACGCCGTACTTTTCCACCAAGCCCTCGACATCCGAGACAGTCCCTAGGTCAACTACCAGAGACTCCTTGACCCCAAACACGGCGTCCGACCTCTCATAGGGGTCGCCGCGCAGATAGAGTGCTCTTTTAGACAGCGTTAGCACTAGATCTAGGGGAGACGATGCAGAGCACAAGTAAAGGCTTGAGCATGCTGATGGATCCCTTACGTGATGAGTCGGTCAAAGCCTGGCTTGTCAAACATGAAGTGGAAATGGCTTGGGCGGTAGGGGTGTCGATTCAGCACCCCCAACAGCTTCCCAACCGGCCCGTCGTCGGGGATTGGATAAGGGACTGGCACGATGGCCTGGAAGAAGAACATGCCGTCGTCATCACTCTCCACCACGGCGCGGCCATCCGGGCCGGTGCGGTCGGCGTGCTGGACATCGTAGAAGCCCTTGGAGTCCGTCTCCCAGACATCAACCTTGGCGCCCGGGACAGGCCTGCCCTGTGTGTCCTTGACAGAGCACACCACCAGCAGGGGCTCGCCGTCTGGGTCGTGGGAGATGAGTGCGCCGTTGGGCGAGTGCTCGGCTTCGTGCGTGTGGAACGGCCCGAGGACGGTGCCTTCGGTGGAAGCCTCGGGCTTGGGATGGTCGATCGAGTCGACGAGAAGCGAGAGGCCCAGGACGTCGGACAGGAGAATGAACTCTTGCCGCACGTCGGTGCAGATCTGCCCGACGTCGGTCAGGAACTTGATTGCTGACTCCCACTCGGGCGTGGTTAGACGCGTCTCCCGTGCGAAGTCGTGGAGATGGGTGACTAGTTTCTCGAGAAGAAAGCGCAGGCGCGGGTCGCTGCAGCCCGAGTTGATTGCATGCACATTCTCTGTGATGTTGTCGATTGTGAGGTCTTTGACGGGGCGTGATTGGCTCATTTTTGGTGGTTGGTCTGGTGGCGGGGGATGATGATTACAGTCAGTATTGGTGTATCAAGTGATGCTCTTCTGCGAGGGCCTCGAAGTGCTGTGGGATCGAACAGTGTTGAATAGTCTGATGTAGTACACTTCGTAGTCCAGGCAGTCGATACTGGTTACTAAGTGCTTGATAAGATACGAGGATGCTTACGAATACACGGCATTAGACAGCCTCGGGCTGGTCCGGGGCGGCCTTGACCCTGGTGACGATTACGGCCGAGTCCACTGCCGGACAGTTTGCCGAAGTGCGATGCCACCTGGGGATATAGACAACCTGAGGGGTGACCCTAGCCCTAACCTAAGGGGTGGTAGCGCTAGTAGGGGTTAAAATAGGTTTTTTATAAGTTAACTTATAAGATAGTCTAATAATTATAATTAATTAGAATTTAGAAAAAGTAAAATACCTCTTAGCTAAGCTTAATTAATATATTACTCTCTTATACTTATAAAAAATTTTTTTTTCTTTAATATTATAACTATTTTTCTCTCTCTTTTTACTTATTATACTAATAATTAATTAATAAAATATTATCTTCTCTCTCTCTTTTATATTATATTATACCTAATAATAATTAATTAATAAAATATAACTTTTTTTTCTTTTTATACTTATTAATAATATATTAATAAAGTATTATATCTTAATAAACTAGATATTTACTTAATAACTACTTATAGTATTTTAAGTATTATAATAGTAAACTTACTAAAAGTAGTAATCGCGGACACGCTGCTGCCCCCGCCGGTTTAGCGGCACATCTATTCGGGTAAGGCGCCGTCGCCGCCTGCCACCTTCGACATGTCACGTGATGTTATGTGACCTGTTTCTATATAAGCGGTCTCCCTGTCGCCTAACATCCCTCTACCCTTAAGAACTTATACTCTCAACTTCTTACCCTCCTATCGCTCCTGATTTCCTCCTCAGCCTGCATTTCACTTCCGTGAGCTGGCCGCGTCATCCGCTCGGTCGCATGGGACTCCTATCATCGCATTATCGCTTCAGGTCAACTTAGCGACAGTGTTAGTCGTATTCCCTCTTCCTCCCCTTCGCAGGACGATCGGTTGCATCCTCTGAGTGCTTTCCAAGAAACTTCCTTTCTTACCTGGAGGAATTTTACACCTGTATAAACTACTTTCCCTTCTCGCTTATAGCCCTTCGCTGTATACTAACTGATGCCTGAAGCCGCCGTTGAAGCCATTCTCCTGAGACGGATAGTCTAACGGGATGGTAGCCTCTCGTCGTCGCGCTCCATTCTCAGGTAGCAGGCACCCACCTGGGTTGTTAGTCCTCGTGAGGCCTCCCACGGGGAGCTGACTAGTCGCGAAAATACCGTAATAGCCGACTCGACTGTGTCTATGCCTAAGGCAGACCGAGGCGATACGCTCTTGGCGTACACTTGATGGGGCAGGAATGGCTAGCTCCGGCGAGCTGAAGTATGGCCCCTCTTCCCCCCCTTCCTTCAAAACGGAGTAGTGACTGAGTCTGACCTATGGCGAGCGACGAGAACATATTGCATAGGCGGGCATGATTCACTAACACAGGGGTAGTGAACTGGTGTCATTTCGGAGACGCCTCTTCCGTGGCCGCCGGCTCCTATGGCTAAGCCCCTTCGTCCCTCTGATTCGCCATAGATGAGGCAAGGGCTGGGCGGCATAAAACGAAAGGAGTATACTACATATATGAACGTATAGATGGATGATATAATGACCTTTTGGATTTTGCAGGATGGAGGTTGGGTGATATCGTATGGGACGGGGTAGAGGGGCGAAGTGAGGCGAGATGGAGCTTGTTTTACGCTTAGTCTTGGTCTTAGCTACCTTCTTACTCTTGGGTACTTAGGCGATAATAGTGTGTAGTAGGTGTTAGGAGTCTAGGTGGCTAGAGAACTTACGGGCTAGGGATAATTAGCATCTAGTTTGCTAAGTTAGGTGATATTATCAGAGCCAGGTAGGCAAGCAGAAACCGCCAGCTATTAGGATCTAGACTCTGCTTATCTAACATGAGGATATGATTTGTGTACAGAGACTATAAGCGACTAAGAGGTGTCTTAGGGCTGACTCTAGAGTCCCTGAGAACTTTACCTTACTAATAAAAGAGTTGACTTTCTAGTAAGAGGTTAAGTGTTAAGATAGTAAGAGTCTTCTCTTTATATAACTATATTAGTCTGGCTTAGCAGTTAGTTAATTAGTAGAGATAATAGAGATAGGAATATTATAGCCTTCTTTTAAGCACCCCTTTTATCTCAGATAAACAGATAGTAGGGAGAAGCTAGGTAGCACCTAGAGGCGGCAGAAAGGCTATAGCATGCAGGCTGGCTTAAGTATTAAAGCTGGGTAGTGCCTACCTGCCTAATAATACTATCTGAGCAAATCTTATATCTTCTACCTTAACAAGAGCATATATAGCCTGACTATAATACTAACTACCACTCTTAATACTAGCTGGCAGAAGTAGTAGTAAGCTTATCCTTCTTCTCCTTTACCAGCTGAAACTTTATCCCCGCGTAAAGATAAAAATAACCACCTATTAACTTTAGAATTTAGAGCTTCTAACAAGCTAATTTAGATCCCTTCTGATGTTAACTCTAATTTAAAGGATAATAGAGATAATAGTTAAGATTTTAATAACTCACGATCTAATATTATACTCCTATTAATTAACAGTCTTACTATATAGTCTTAGCCTAGAAATATAACTTATATAAGTAAGCTTTTAAGACTATCTACTCTCTAAAATCACTAGAGGTCTAATAGTTAACCTAGATAGTCCTAGCTAGGTGTTTAATAATATTAATATTTATTATATTAACTTAACTATAGCCTGTATAATTAAGTTAGATACTATAACTAGTATAGTTAGTAAATCCCTAAGATTTTTACTATTATAATAGTGCTAATTAGCACGGGAGTTTTAATATATATAAAGCCTAGCTGCTAGTAGTTACTACTTAAAGTGGTTATCTTACCTAATCTTAATAAAAGATAACACTTTTTCTCTTCTTAATTTTAATCTTATCTTTTATCACTTTTTATCTTATCTTACCTAGCTGTTATAACAGCTCTTATTATTTATTCTTATTCTTATTAGCTAGATTACCTTTAAAAGTATTAAATCTAATACTTAAAAGCAGTCTAATCTGTTTTATATCTTTTATAGTTATCTAAGCTGTAATCTTATCTATATATCTCCTCTTTTAAGCTAACAGCTTTAGTTAGGTAGTTAGTCTATACTAACTATATCTCTTACTAACAAATTTAGAGGCTATAGTAAGATAATAAGTTAGTATAGCTAGGTTATAAGACCTAGTTATACTAATAAGCACCTTTTAGCTACTATTAGAGCCTAATATACTAAATAAGAGCTAAAAGAGGAGAGAAAGAGATACTTAAAAATAATAGATAATATTAAAAAAGAGAAGAAGATAAGATCTTAAAAATAACCTTATACCTAGCCTTAAATTCTTAAAGACTATTAAGTAGTACTATCTTATTAGACTTAATACTTTTAGGATAATAAAAGCCTTTTATTAAAAAGATTAATAATAATTTTATAAATCTTTTTTACTTACTAAATAATATTAAATAATATTTAATAATTAATATAAAACTATCTTAATACTTTTTAGAACTAAAACTATATAAGATTAAAGTAAATACTAGAAAATAGTAGTTACTAGTAAAAGCTTTACTTAAGTTAAAAAGGCTAGTCTTACTAAGAAACCTAGAAATTAAATACTATATAAAGTAAGTATAAAAACAAAAAAAGCTATTACTAAAAATCTTACTTTTAAAAACCCTAAGATAACTAGAAATTACTTTTAGTATAAGACTTATTACTATTTAGATTCTTATAGTAAACCTTATAGTAATACTCTTAGTCTTATTAGTCTTATTATTATCTAACTATAACTAAGTTCTAAATAAAAGAATTATAACTACTAGTAAGTTATCTTTTTAACTTAACTAAAAAACCTTTAAGCTAAAAATAATTCTACTTATACTTTTAAAGCTAAGAGGCAGAAAAAGATAATAATTCTTATAACTATTAGATATAATACTTTTAAGCAGGTTAACTTCTTCTAATTCTTTTTCTCTTAGTCTTATACTTACTATTATAACTCTCTTAGGATTTTTAACTCTTATTAAGACTATAATTTTAATACTCTTTCTAACTAATCTTAAGTTATACTACCTTCTAACTAAGCTTATTAAGAAGTTACTATTTGTAAAATCTTAAAAACTTATTCTTCTTTTTTACTAGTAATTTATAAGGCTTAATATAACTAATTTTCTTATAAGCTTTAAGTTATATATAAATAGTTATAATATTACTAAAGATAAATAGGGTATTTACTTTACTTAGTACTCTAACCTTATAGTTTAATAATAAGTTAAGTATATAGTAAATAAGTATAACTAGAAGAAGGCTAAAAAGAACTTATAAAAGATCTTTTATTCTTAAGATTAAGACTAATAGGAATCTCTTATTACTAGGTTAAGCTGTTTTAATAGCTAGTATCTTACTACTAGAGACTACTATAAAATATTTTATTAGATAAGTAAGTATTAGTATTTTTATAAAATAATTAATCTAATATCCTAAAGCTCCTTCTTAACTTATACCTAATCTTTTTATAATATTATACTAAATAAAGTTATTAAACTCTTATATAACTAAAGTAAGAATGTACTTAAAGAACTAGCTAATCTAAGCTATAAAGAGCTTTTTAAAATCCTAAAAGAGTTCTTAGATATTAGAATAACTCTAGCTTATTATACTAGCTCTGCTTAATTTTCTTTACAGCTCTTAGCTAATTTTTAACCTTTTTACTAGCTAGCTATTATCTAAGCTTATATACTTTTCCTACTAGCTAAAAGAGTAATTAACTTATTTAAAATTAATCTTTAAGTTAATAAGTTATTAAAGCTTATAAAAGACCTCTCTGTAAATATAATATAAAATATATAAATATAAAAAGAAAATATTATCTTATTTTACAGTTAGGTTTTTTACTAGTAGGCTTAAAAAGATATAAAAGATATCTTAACTAATTATATATATATAAATATATTAGATTATATATATATTTATTATTATTTATTATTTATTTATACTTTATAGACCTAAAAGGTAAATAGTACTTTTATTTTATATAAATATAAGAAAAACTATAAAATTAGATAAAAACTTATATCTTTTATATAGTAGACTTAGGTTAGGCCTCTTATACTATTACTATATGTAAGTAAATAGTCCTTTTACTAAGACTAGAGTTATCTTATTTCCTAGAGGGCTAAAAGAAAATTAAAAAGAGAGAAAAAGAAAAAAGGATAAGAAAAAAAAAGGAAAAAAGAAAAAAGAGGTAAAAAAGAAAGAAATAGTTAACTAGATGTTAAGCACCTAGTCTACTATAAGAGTAAAACAGTTAAGTATTAAGATTATACTAGCTAGGTATATTTAAGTTACTTTATAGTTATAGCTAAGAGCTTAGGATTTTAAGTAAGTAAAACTAGCTACTAGTAAGTTAGCTAGCTATTAGTAAGTTAGCTAGTAGTATAGTTATTATTAGCTAGAGGCTAGTATAAACCTAATACTTAACAGCTGTTAGCAGCTGTTAGTAGCAATATAAATCTTTATTATTATTT
>WPDH01000404.1:0-21987 GCA_019137255.1 Corinectria fuckeliana | reverse complement strand
TTAGGTAAGAGTAGTAAGAGGTTTTTTATCTTATAGCTTACTATTAGGGTTTTTCCCTCTTATTATAAATTAGTCTAAGTTACTTAGAAGAAAAACTAAATAGCTATAAGCTAAATTAAGTATAAATAAATAAATAAACCTTATAGCTAAAGTATATTTATACTTTAGCTATAATATATAAAATCTAGAAATATATTAGTTTAAAAACTATATTAAGTATTAATAATCTAGTATTAAATCTTATACTAGTTATTAATAAGAGAGACTTCTTCTTAAAGCCTAAAAAGCTAGATTTTTTAGGTATTAGTAATAGTAAGAAAAAGGCTCTTACTATATAAATTTATTAGCTTAACCTTAAAGATTAATAGTAAGACTATAATATTAAGTAAGCTAATAATAACAGGCTATTTATACTTTAGTAAGTAAAATAAAATAAAAGCTTATAAGATAAGACTCTTAAGAAGAAAAAGCTAAATAAGCTTAAAATATTTATCTTAAAAACCCTCTTAGGTAGTTATATTATATATATAAGAAAAATATAAGATTTTAAAAAGATTATTAACTGTTTTAAGCTTTTTATTAATCTTAAAGATAAGAATAATATCTATAAAATTAAGATAAAGTTTTAAGCCTTAATAACTAAGAAAGAGTTAAAAGATTAGAAAGCTTAGGCTAACTAGTTTAAAAAGGCCTAAGAGAATTATATTATATATAAGATAATTATTATTAATAAGAAGAGGGCTAAAAGAGAGTTCCTAAAGGTAATAAAGCCTTAGTAAGAGTTTTATTATACTTAAGATAAGCTTATTATAAGGCAGAAAAGTAAGAGTAAAAAGATAAATAATTTACTTAAGATTATATATCTTTTTTATAATAATATAAGAAAGAAAAAGTTAAATTCTTCTTAAGCTTACTTTATAATAGCTCTTAAGTTATTAAACTCTTTTTAGTTAAGCTAGCAAAATAAAACTATAAGTTAAAAGTATTTTAGCTATAAAAAAAGGTATTTTATATAAATACTTATATAGTAAGAAAGATATTTTAACTTTCTAGCCTTATATAAAAAGAAATATATCTTAAAAGGCTAAAACTTTTACCTTAAGTAAAATAAGACTTTTAAGAAGTAGTTTAATAAGTACCTAAAAGAGCTAAAAAAGGCTAATACTTAAACTCTAGTAAAAAAGATAACTTATATACTAATTAGCAGTCTAAAGAAAAAGGTAAAAATAATTACTATCACTTATTAAACCCCTCTTTTAGGCCTTATTTCTTATATAAATACTCTATATATAGCTATATATAATATAACCTTTATAAACCTTATAATTAAAGATATTACTATTTATAATTTTAGTATCTTATACTACTTTTTTAACTATATAAACTAGTTCTCTAAAAAAGGCTTTAATTAGAAGGTTAAAAAGACTGCTTATATAAGAGATAATAAGATATTTATAAAAAGCTAAAATATAGTTAACCTAAGAGTTTAATATCTTAAGTTTCTTAGAGGTAAGCTTATTAGACTTAAGTATATCTATTATATACTAAAGATATATCTTAATATAATCTTAGGCTTTTAGATATATAGTAATAGTATTATTTAAGATTAGAAAGTAAAAGTCTTTTAGATAAAAGGATTATCTAAGATAATAGCCTTTATATAGCTTTATATAAGCTAGTAGGTTATTTTAATAAGAGTATCTATTTAAAGCCCTTTAGTTATAATAGCCTTAAAGCTTAGAACAGTCTTTAAAAAGAATACTAAGCTTTAGTATTAATAATATAGTTATATAAAATAAAAAGCTCTTAATTAGCTAGTCTTATTAAGTTTAAAAGTAAGAGTTAAGAGATCTCTTTTTAAGAAATATTAGGTTTATACTATAATAAAAGTAATAATAATAGTCTTAAGAAAGTTTTTAAACTATATCTCTTAAGAGCTTAGAAAAGTAATAAATTATAATCTTTATTACTTTTTAGTACTTATATATAATAGCTACTATTATTAGGTCCTATTTATAAATATAATAATAAAAATATGCTTTTTTTACCTCTTAAAAATAAAGTTAAATATTAGAAGTATATTTAGAAAGCTATAAGCCTAGCTATAAAATTAATATAGTCTTAAGATCTTACTCTTATAATATAATAGTAAGAAGGCTCTTTTTACTAAAAAGAAAAAAGAGATTTTTAAAAATAATAGTATAATTATCTATAAGTCTATTTTATTAACCCTAATATAAAATAAGAGTATTAAAATATTAGAAAGAATTATTAAGGTTAAGAGTAAAGTTATAATTAAAAAGTTAAAACTCTTAGAAGAGCTTACTTTTAAAATATACTATATAGTAGTATACCTTCTTAACTATATATCTTATTAAAAGAAAAATTAGTAAGTAATCTCCTACTAGCTCTAATAAGACTAGGTTAAAAATAATATCTTTATATATAGTTATATCTCTAAGAATATAAGGCTCTTATAAGTATATATTAAGGTCTTTAAGTGCTTAGCCTACCTAATAACTATAGCTGTCTTAGAATATATTAAGTTATATAAGCTTTTAAGCCTACTTATAAAAAGAGCTTATATTAGGTATCTTATTAGCTATAAGAGTAAGTTATAATATATAATTTATATATTAGCAACTTAAGGTAAGAAGGTTATAATCTCTATTAATATATAGTTTAATAAGTAAAAATACTTTAATTTAAGATATAAGAAAAATATAAAAGCTTATAAAAAATATACTTATAAAATCTTAGACTAAATTAATATAAGAAAGGTCTTTAATAATAAAAATATTAGTAAGAAAGATAGTCTTAATATAGTAATTATAAAGTCTTTTTTAAACCTTATAAAGTTATAAATTTAAGCACTACTTATAATATCTCTAAGAGAGATATAATAGTAAAAAGAAGTTTAATATACTTAGTAATAGTAACTTTAAACTAAGACTTTATAAGAAAAGAAAAGCACTTTTAAGATTAGAAGTATTAAAACTATATCTAAAACTATTTTACTTTTTTTCTCTCTTACTAGAAAAGCTATAAGATAAGTTACTTTTCTTAATAATACTTTATATTAGTTTAGCTTACTATATAAGATAGTAAGTATAATACTCTTATATAATTTATTACTTAAGATTATAAATAATATCTTATTAGCTATATAAGCTAAAAATAGTAATAACTTTATAAAACTTAATAATCTTATAAAAAGTTTAAAATTATAAGACTTATTAGATAATAATAGTTTAGTTAATATATAGATTATTATATTAAAATAAGTTAATAAGATATTAAGAGATAAAATAAATAGTAAGACTAATTTATACTTATATAATAACTCTAATAATATCTCTTTTTAGTTACTAAAGGAATTATTATAAAAGACTTAAAAAGATTATAACTAGTATTTTTAAAAAGCTAATATAATCTTTAGGCACTATAGTTAAAAGCTCTTAAAGAAAGCTCTTAAGATATAAAAGTAAAAAAAACTTAAAAAGTATACTAAGGTAAAGTATATTATTAATATAACTCTTTTAAATATAAGAAAATATTCTTTTTATATTAGTATAATACTACTTATCTTAAGGTTATATAAGCAGGTTATAACCTTTTTATAAGTATCTTAGTAGTATATAAGCCTTCTTTTAGAGATTAAAAACCTAAAAAATAAAAAAGCTTATAAGAAGATTCTTATAGATAAGCTAAATAATAATATTTAGCTTATTAACCTTAAATAGGTATTTATATATAAGGTTAATAAATAAAGCTATATAATATACTTTAAGATACACCTAGTAGCTTATAGTAATAAGTAAAATAAGAATAAAGCTAAAACTTATATATTTACCTTAGTGTATAAGACTTTTTAAGTAATATATATAAAATACTATAAGAAAAACCTTAATATATATTAATATAATATTATTAACACTTTTATTAAAGCTTTATTAAGCAGAGAGGTTTACTACTACTTACTATTAGAAATATTTAAAAAGAGAGTCTTTTTAAAGCTTTTAAAAGCTCTTTACAGCTTATAAATATTACTAAAACTATAATATAAGAATCTTACCTACTTTTTTACTAGTTAAGGCTTTAAAGCTTATAAGAAAAACTCTTATATTTTTAAGTATAAAAAGCTTTTTATCTTTTTCTATATAAATAATATTATTATAATATAGCTAAAAAAGTTTAAAAGCAAATAGTAATAAGTTTATAATATCTTAATAATAAAGTATTAGATTAAAAACCTAAAAGAGCTATACTAGTTTTTAAGAATTAAGATTATTAAGAACTATATAATAAGTTACTTTTAGCTCTCTTAAGAGTTATATATTTTAACTATAGCTAGAAAATTTAAGTTAGATAGTAAAAAACTAAAAATCTATAAGAAAAAAACCTTTCTACTCTTATAAATTCTTATACTTATAATATATAAAACTAGCTTTAGTCTTATCTTAAAGTATAAAGTAAAAGTAGGTAATATAAGTTATCCTGCTAATACTATAAGGCTTAATATATCTTATATATTATTAAAGCTTAGTTAATTTAGTTATTAGCTAAGTCTTAAGTATAATAAAGTAGTAAAATAGTATATTAGCTATTTTTATAATATTAGAAAGCTTTATATTTACTATATAGTAACTAAAAATTAGGAAAATCTCTTTATAGCTATAAATATAGCTTTTAGAGACTACTTAACAACTAGAAAGTTCTTATAAGGCTAGGTAGTTATACTATATAAAGGTCTTATTACTTAGAAGGCTATAAAGTAAGATATAATTACTATATTAAGTATAAAAGCTAAGTTACTTACTCTTATAAGTATAGTTAAGAAATAGCTAGCTTTAAGTTAACTTCTTAAGAAGGTTAATATTAAGATTTAAAATATAGCTTAAATCTAGTATAATAATATTAATATAATCCAGCTAATTATAAAGCAGTTAGCTAAGCTAGTTATAACACTTTAGTATATTAATATTTATTATTACTAGGTTTATAAGCTTATTTAAAAGAGTAAAGTTAAGATATCTTAGCTACTTATAGCCTAAATACTAGTAGATAGCCTTATAAAGCCTCTTTTAGAATAAAAATATATAACTTTTATTATATAATTATAAATATATATAGTCTTAGATAGAGCTATATAATAAGCCTAGTAATACTTATAATTTCTTATATTATCTTACTATTAAATTAAAAAAGAAAAATACTTAAAGGATCTTTTAGTTTTTAGCTTTATAATAATCTTATTTACTTTTAAGTTAAATAACTTATTAATATAAAAAAGAGGTAAATAAGATTAGAAGTAATATTATTATATTACTTAGCTAAAGAGATTTCTAAAGAGCTTAAAAAATAGTATTAAAATATAATTTTCCTATATAGTTAATATCTTTTAATCTTTTAATTTAATATTAAATAATTAGCTATACTAATTAGGCTGCTTAACTAATATAATAAAATATAAGAGCTATAATCTTATAGCCCTATTAGGTATTAAGATATTAATATAATAAGTTAGCCTTATATATTAAGATTAGTAATATTATTATTATAATAATAAAAAGGTTAGTTTAGTATAATAGTTAGAGTTACTATATATTATATAATTTTAAAACCCTCTCTAGTAGCTAATATAAAATACTAACTTAAAAGCCTAAGAAGGGTTAATTCTTATACTTTTACTAAATATAATAATAACTTCTTTCTCTTATTACCTTCTTTTTAAAGCTAGGATCTTATATAGTAGCTCTAACTATTACCTTAAGGCACTAGCTAGAGCTATTATACTTTTAGATTAACACTAGAGTTTAATTTTAGCCCTAGTAAGAATTCTCTTATTTTTAAAAGCTAGAAACACTAAGAAATTAGCTAGCTAGTACTATCAGATAGTTATAAATAGTCTTATTAGTCAGTCAGACTAACTGCCCCTAGCAGCCAGTCTAAGAGGGTGTGTTAGTAGTAGGACCACTAGTCAGGCCTGCTATCAGGCACCGTCCATATTTCTGCCTTAGATGCTAGGCATCTAGCGACAACAGCGATCCCCTTAGGGACTCACCGTTCCGCCCCTTTTCCTAGCTTAGTACAGTTACACAATACACGCAGTCACATCAATACTATCTAACTGCTTTACTATTATCGCCAACGACGACAGAGTCTTCATAGAATGGTATCTAGTATGATAACATTAATCAAAGCTGCGCATCTGGCCATAGGTGAAGTATATCTATTTGGACAAGTCTCTAATAGATTGATTACTTACATATTTAAAATGGAGCTTCGACGTAAAGTTCGTATTCTTCTTCACTTGCGCCATCCCCATCTGCCCAGCCATTATAATGCATCCCCCAGCTCTTACCGGAAATTACATAATATCTAAATCCAGAGCTTCATTACGTTGTATATTGCATGTAGCCCTCAGAACAGTTAACAATGCTTGCCCGATAATTCAGTGAGAAAGAGACGAGTCGGTTGACTGAAGCCGCTATCCTCAACTCAGATGAATATACAAGGATCGCTTCCAACTCAACAGTTCATCCTCTGTTGGACCGGGGTGGCATACATAGGAGATGATTAGGGCCTAGGTTGGCCGGTGTTGGCGAGTTGAGGCTTGTACAGCTTCTCAATAATAGTTGACAAATAGGCCGTCAAGATAACTGCTTGTTCTTCTTCGACTTGACCTTAGCAGCCGCAGCCGCAGCCTTCTTGGCGGCCTCGTTTTCCTCAGCTTCCTGGGAAATGACCTTCCATTTTCTCCAGCCGTCGAAATCGATCAAAGCTTGCATGCAGCCCCATTCCATGACTTTTCGTTCCAGCCAGACGAAGTTGACAGGCTAAGTGATGAGTTAGCCTGCTGCCTAAGCCTTCGTCTTGATAGTGGTGTTAGTGAATCTAGTACATACCTTGGTCAAGAAGTCGTTGCAGCCAGCGGCCAGGGCTTCGTGCCTGTCGCTCTGCAGGGAGCTAGCGGTCAAGGCCACGATAATAACCGGGCTCATGAACAGAGCAAGGTTTTCAAGCCGGTCTTGGTCCTTCAGCTCATCGGTGATCTCTTCCTCCGGTAGGCCGCTGCTTGGCGTAGATGAAAAGACGCCAATAGAGTTGACCCTCTCTAACCGGCGAATCTCCCTTGTGGCTTCAAGACCATTCATGACTGGCAGTTGAATGTCCATCAAAACAAGATGGAAGCCACCAGTTCTCCATTTCTTGACGGCATCTCGGCCATTCATGGCTGATTGCCACCGGACCTTTAACCGCTTGACGAAAGCTTCTAAGAGCTTTAGATTGATCGGGTTGTCCTCGACAATGAGGACATTAATTGGTGGAACACTACCATTGAGCATACCTGGCGGTAGACTCGGATGCTCCGGATTCTTTGCCTTTTTTATACGTGTAGTGGAGGGCCGAGGAGACGAGATTCTTGCTGGAGGAGTCGCAACTTGCGTATGCGAGGGTTCAGGAGCTGGTGGGGTCGGAAGAGGAGGAGCTACAGGAGGAGGCATGCCGATGGCGTCTGAGGAATTTGAGTGAGTTCGAACATGAGGCAGCCTAGGAATGAAGTGCTGCGTACCGAGAGTGCCGTGGGTGCCATGGGCGGTGGCGGAGACAGGTGCACCGTTGGCTAGAATCGTAGGAGACGAAGTATGGGTTCGACCTAGCCTGGGGCGTTCGGGCCGTTCACGGTACGTGCGTGACGACCTCCCACCGCCTGGCGATGGGATGAGAGGAAGTTGGCCGGTGCCTAGGACTGCAATGGAGTGCGGCGCTTGCGAGTTGCCGTGTGCTGGAACTGTAATTGGAAGATGTGGCGAGGCTCCAGCGTTGACGGGAGGAAAGTAGCCTTCCCCGGCTTCCGAGGGTCGAACGTCGTCGTGAGAGTAGGCGTTGGAGGCGTGCGGAACCAGATGGGGGGAAGCTTTGGGGGCACGGCGAGGAATGTCGATGATGAGGGCCTCATCGACCGTTTGGCCACCGGGAAAGTAGGCGTCCAAGGTGCGACCCATAGGCTCCTCGGGACCCAGGAGGCGCTCCTTGTGCTGGTCGCGAGGGATGATGCAAATATTGAGGTCGGGTGAATCAAAAGTTCGGCCGAGGGAGTTGGCATATTTGCGCAAGATCATATCTCGAACATCGTCGACAAGATCGTCCTCGTTGATGGTGACAAGAGTCGGGGAAGCATGCGGGCGCTTGACCCAGATCTTGCGGGTGATCATGTTGGCGTCGATGGGGAGCAACAGCGTGGGCTCAGCGCCGGACTCAGTCGGGAGTGGACTGTGGAGGAGAGTGTTGATCAAGGTCGATTGACGGTTGGAGAGAAGGCTCTGACGTCGAGGTGGACCAGGCGGACGAGGCGATGGTGACGAAGAGGAGAGGCTTCTGGCTGGTTGAAGACCAGGGGATGGAGCAAAGCTGACTGCCGGAGTTGTCGCAGTCGTCACGCTTGTTACAATAGGAGCAGATGCTGGCGATGAGACGGAGGGAGCGAAGCCTGGACTCAGCGGGTAGTCATGGTCGCGCGGATCAGCCTCAGTATCGACGTCGACGTCGGCGTCAGAGTGGGCAGCCGGGGACGACGAGGTATCAGCAAAGCTGTCCTCGTGGATGCGATCGAGGTTCGAGTAGGATGGACGGGCACGTGGTGGTCGTGCGGGCGAGGAGGATGGCGATGGCTCGGGCGAGTGCGTTGTCGAAGTGGTAGAGTTTGGTTGCGTTTGAGGTTGAGGCTGCGGCGGAACGTGCCAAGAAGCTTGCAGATCGTTGCCCAGGTGGTCGTTAGGGGCCAAGCCGCGGCGGCTCTGCCAGGGACCAGGCGGTTTTAGCGGGTTGTTTGGGTCGTCGGGCGCTGTATCCGCTGCATCAGCCGCTGCCGGCACATGCGCAGCGGGTGGGACCGCCTGTGTGGAAATGGAAGTGGAAGTGGATGAAACGGGAGTTGGCCTGGGCGAAGCTGGTGCTGGTTCCTTTGACTTCGGTTGTGCTGCTCGGGTCCTGCATCTGGTGGTAGCATCGTCAGTGTCGTCGACGCCTGCTTGGTGGTGTTGGTGTCGCTGACGCGGGCCACCAGCCGGAGCTTCCTCGTTGAGATTCAGATCTAGTGTGTTGCTGTCAAAACTTGAGCTTCCTAGCGTGGCATAGTTCTTCTGGCTGACAGCTTGGCGAGAGATTGAATGGTCCTGATCTTGGTCGTCCTGGTTGCCATCGTGGCCTCGGTCGTCATGAGCTTCAACATGACTTTGATCGCGTCCTCGATGCCAATCCCAACGATGGCGGCTCCCGAGGGACGATGTATCCGCGACGCTCTGAACCGACGAAGCCAGGGACGATGCCGTTGCCGAGTGTCGTCGTGAGAACTTTGCTCTCAGGCGCGAGGCAATGGCGGTGGCGCCCATTAGGACGACATGGGCCCGACGATGAGCTGGCGCTTGGCGGCGAGTTGACGGCGGATGGCGCGGGCTCGAGTAGGTTGGATGTTGGAGTCTTGGGGGAAAGAACGAACCCAGGAGCTAGGCGAGAGGGAGCAACAACACTCAGCACACGCAGTGACAGCTAACAGGCAATACGGTGTGGCACGGCACGGCAAGGTGGAGAGGGCAGCTCCCTCCTCTGTTGAAGGTCGTGTGGTGGAATAAGACAGATTGACGGATCGGATCGGAGGAGAGGACCAATGTTGGAGGCTGATCTGATGCTGGGGAAGCGGAAAGGGAGGCAGGAGGCAGGAGGCAGGAGGATGCAAGCCGCAAGACGGACGACGGAGAACAGCCAAAGCAAGGTGCAGCAGAGACAAATGCAGATGGGGTCGTACCTATCTAAGCAGAACACGCAAACCGACTCAATGCTCTCAGGCTCTCTCCCCAATCCAGACTGGCGACGGTGACAGACATTTTTGATGCTGCTTGGCCTTGCAATTTAACAGCCGAGGCGCGCCCAACCGACTGGAGATGCACCCAAGCTCCAAGCAATGTGTTGTTGGCAATGATGCTGTAGGATTGATCTATCTGACTAGCTAGCTCTAAGGGGGCGGCGTTGTGGGCCTTAGGTGCCCTAGGTGGTGGCCTTAGGCTACCACCCCTCAACACCACCCCACAGCTAAGGGAACCTATAAACAAGTGACATATTTATAAGCCCTTTTCTATATCAAATTGACTAATTCCTTAGTGTTTTATATGTCCTAGGCATCTGGCTTTCGCATCTAGAGTTATACTATAAATCTCTTATGGGTTATATACCTTAGCGCTTTTATCAGCCTGTCTATAATTATCTCGTCTATACGAATCTGCTAAAAGTCAAAATAGCCTTTCTTAGTGTGTTAGATAACCTATTTAAAGCGTATATTAATATGATGTGTTCTTGCTGTGTTTCTCTTATTTAATATAGCTAGTCTTATATTCTAGCTGTCTGTAAATAGTATATAAGGCTTAGGCTGCTCTAGCCTAGCTTTCTTAATTAACTATAATATCTATAAAGCTAATATTCCTACTAGGGTTAGGTTTATAAACTCTACCTTTATTAATAAGGTTGCTATAATAGTCTGCCTCTTTAATTTCTAAAGAACTAGTCTATTACTAACAAATATGATATGCCCTATAGTTAAGTAATATATTATATAGTTATCTATAAAGAAAGCATTTATATATACTTAGAGCTTTAGGTTTCTAATATTATATTTACTGCTTAGTATAAGAGCTAAGTAGAGTATACTATAAAGGTAATAAAAAAGGTGCTTTATTACTTTCTTATAATACTTAGTAGGGCTTATATTAGCCTTATATATCTTCTAGGTTATAAATATAATATTAGGTCTTATACCTATTAATAGATAGTTAAGACTTCCTGTTTTTTTAAGCTATTAGGTCTATAGTATAATAACTTTATTATCCTTCTAGTTGCCTAAGATTTTATACTTAGGCGGCTATAATGTTTTTGCTAGCTTAAGATACCTTATAGTGAATTTTTTAATAATCTTCTTAGTATAGTATCTCTAATAAATATAGATATAATAGTTATTTCTCTTTCTAATAATCTAAAGGCCTAAAAAGTCTTTTATTTCTCCTAGAGTCTTAATCTTAAATAACCTGCTAATCTTATCTATAATAGTATTAATCTTTTTCTTTATCTAGGCAGCTATAATTATATTATCTATATAGAGGATTAATAGTATATTATCCTTATGCTTAAAGATATAGACCTCTAATACTAAGGACTTAAAGCCTATTAAGGTAAGCTCTTAGGTAGCTGTAAAGAACCACCAGGCTAAGAAGATTAGAAGGCTATAAAGAGCTTTATTAAAAAAGCAAACTTAGTTTATACTATCTTTAAAGCTATATAGCTACCTAATATAGATCTTTTTCTTTACTACTATATTTAGGAATACTATAGTAATATTATACTAAGCTGTTTTATAGTCTAAGATAGCCACAAGTAAGCAGAATAATCTCACAGAGGCTATATATACTACTACTATATAGAGCTCTCTAATAGTGTAATTATCACCTTACTCTTAGTCTCTCTAGACCACTTATTAGGCTCTTATGTAAGAGTCTTTATTAGTAGGGTATTTTATATTATAAACCTATTTTCTGTTAAGAACTTAAGCCTCTTATAGTCTCTCTATAAGGTCCTACACAGCCTTACTAATAAGACTATTATATTACTTTTCCTCAGCTAGTCTCTAGACTTTTATATAGTCCTTATATTTCTAAGCTTACTTCTAGGTCTTTAGGGCTATAATTTTATTTAGTATAATTTTATATGCCTTTAGCAATATAAATATAATATGCTAGACTTTCTTAATAATCTTATCTTACTCTTTATACACCTTAGTGGGTACAGTTAGGCTGTTATACATCTTTTAGTAGTTAGGTCAGCTCTAATTTCGTGTGGTATAATTAGAGGGCTCAGAAGGGGCTTTCTTTTAGTATTGCTTTTTCTCTCTCTGAGGCTAGGGCTTAAGAACAGGCTTAGTGCCTAAGATCTTAGTTAGGGGGTCTTATAGGGTCTTAAGAGCATTTTCGAAGCTGCCTAGCATATTAGGGAATAGTATTTCTGCCTTAAGGATATTATTATTAGTCTATCTATAAGGGGAGGCACTAGAAGACAGAGTTATCCTTCTCTAGGCCTCTTATAGCTTTATAGTAGCTTTAGGCTTATCAGCTGACTTTTATTATATCTCCAGCTTAGTAATAGTCTTCTACTGCTTTTTGTGGACTTCTTTAGGTCCTGTAGTAATATAGCCTTTAATAAAGATTATATAGCCACCTTCTGAGATCTCTAAGTTAATTAGTATAGCCTTAAGCTCTAGAATATCCTCTAGGCCTTTCTCGTCTTTATAGATCTCTCTAAATCTAACATCTTAGGCTCTTATAACCCTCTCTTTATTAGAAAGCTAGATCTTATAGATATGTCCTTTTATGCCTTTTATACCTACTAGAAATCCCTTTTAAGCTTATAGAGTTATCTTTTCTGATCTAACTCTTCTTTAGTTAGAAACATATATATAAGTAATATATCCTCACGTTCTGATATGCTTAAGGTAGGGTACATAAAGCATATTAATAATCTAGAACATCTTCTAGATCAGGGCTTTATTATTCTTATTAGCAGAGGTAGAAAGTCAGTTATTAATATAGACGCTTACTTTAATATAGAGTGGCTATAATAGCTCTAGCAGCTTAGTGTTAATATATACAGCTTAGGCTCTTTTGATTAGGGCTCTACTAGCTCTCTTAATATAGCCGTTTTGTTCTAGTGTATAAAAAGCGCTAAATCTTATACTAATACCTTCCTCTAAGGCCCAGCTCTTAATCTTCTTACTTTTAAACTCTAAGGTGTTATTAAAGTAGAGCACCTTAACCTTATGCCTAGCACTTATATTTTTCATAGTCTTTTTCTACCTCTTAATCTTAGGTAAAGCCTAGTCTCTTATCTAAAGTAAAATATACTAGTAGAAGCCTATAGTAGTATTAATTCCGTGGAAGCTATAGTAGTAGCTCTTAAGGCCCTATAGGGTTAGCTTAATAATATCCTAGAAAATATAGTCTAGGAAGACTAAGGTCTTAACCAGAGGGGTCCTACTAACTATCTTATTAGCCTTAGCTAGGTAATAAGTCTTATAGTAGAATCCCTTTAATATAGTAGTATTAATATAAATGCTTATATCCTAACAGGCTTTAAGGACTCTATTAGGGCTAGTATAAGCTAGCTAGTAATATATAATACTATATTTAACAGCCTTAGTAGATATATTCTTTAGCAGGGCTGTAAAGTTATAAAAGCCTTAAGGCTTTTCACACTTTAAGATAGTAATATTATAGCGCTAGATTATATTATAGACCTTCTGTCTTATTACTTTAACAGCTATAATATCTGTATACCTATTAATAATTATACTTTTTCTCTTAAGGACTCTTAGGCTAAGCATATTCACTGCTCTCTTAGGGTAATAGTAGACCCCTTCTAAGGATAGAGATCCTTAGGCTGTAATAATCTTAATATTATCTTAGCTATAAATATAAAGATCTCTACTATTACTTATAGTTATCTGTTTATAGCTTTTAGCTTTAGTGAAGAAGGTAAACCACTTCTTATTATTAAAGTAGTAGTTTAAGCACCTAGAATTAATAATCATATCATTCTAGAACACTTCCTCTATCGCTAAGAGGGTTACTTCCTTGTGGGTAGTCTAAGATGCTATTATCTAGCTAAATAGTGTTATACTAGCGAAGTTAGCTCCTGCTATCTTAATAGATATGTTTTCTTAGGCTGGTGTGTTTATACCTTAGGCTCTAGCTTACCTCTTAAGCTCTAGGTATTTCTTTTAGTATTTATCTGCTTTGTGATGCCTTCTAGCCTTTAAGAGAGGGCAGTTTATACACAGAAGGTTACTATTCTTATCCTTAGTATCTATAGAAGCCTGTGATATCTTTAAGTTGCCCTAGGGTGCCTAAGAAGGCTGGTTTCTTTATGAATCTATTATAAAGTTAGTACTATTATTCTTTTTAGTATTAGCTTGCCTTATCAGGAAATTAACAACTTCTAACTTTATAATCTTATTACCTCTTTTAAGGTTATATATCTAGTTATTATACTAGATCTTATTTAACCTTTTAATCCTATTTAGTACTATAGTAATAAAAACCTCTTCTAGGACTATAATCTTACTTCTAATATATCTCTATATAAAGTAAAGCTTCTTATTAAAGGTAGTAAGTAAGGTAAATTCCTCTCTATTAAGCTTAAAGAATATTAATAAAAGGTTATAAAGAGTATCTTCTAGGGCTAGATAGACTATCTTTCTGATAAACCTATATGTCTAAGCTGCTATATAAGTATTATAATCCTATCCAGCTTAAGGTAGCTTTCTTAAGACCTTAGATAACAGATAGTTAATTAGAAAGCCCCTTATATATATATCTTTTATCCTAAAGGCTTATATCTTTATATCTATTATGCTTTCCTTTAGTTTACTATTAGCCTTAATAAACTTCTCTAAACTAAGTATCTGTAAGTTTAGTATTAGCTTAATTTTCTATTTATTCTAGTCTTTTATTATCTTAAGCTTCTCTATTATTAGGGCGTAAAATATAAAGCCTAACTAGCTTTACAGCCTGTTAGGGTTAAATAGACTTATTTCTTTTCTAACTAAGAATACTCTTAATAGTTAAGATCCTTATATTAAAGTCTTAGTAAATATTATTAAGATTTCACTTTAAATTAGGGTTTTTTATATATAAAAGAGCTTATATAACCTTTAGTATCTGCTTTATAAAGTCATATAATTCTAATTATTAGAACTATATATAATTTAATATAAAGTTAGTCAGAATAGACTAAAATTTTAAGGGTTAATAGATTTAATATTAATTATCTTATATATAAAGTCTTAGACCTAGCTAGTAACTAAGTGTTATTATAAATTAATTGCTACTTATAGAGTAGCTCTTCTGCGGGTATATAAGGATTTAAGGTCTAACAACTTATCCCTATCCAGGTGTGTTACTTTAATTCAGCCTATCTAAGTCCTAAAGTGATCTACTTCCGCTTAAAGTTATATCAAAAGAAAGGTAAGAGTGTAAAGAATCTCAGGGAGATATTTTTCTCTAAATTGCGTGTGGTTTCGCGCGCGAGGGGCTCATAACCTGTTGTTGGCAATAATACTGTAGGATTGATCTATCTGACTAGCTAGCTCCAAGGGGGCGGCGTTGTGGGCCTTAGGTGCCCTAGGTGGTGGCCTCAGGCCACCACCCCTCAACACAATGCATGCACACAGCTCATCGCGTTCCAATCAATTCCCATCCATCTTCGTCCCAGCGCCGCACCAGACAGGGGTAACCCCGGACAGGCCTCACTGGATTACAGGCCTCGCCTTGGCCTCGAGCCTGACTCGGGGAAAGGAAAAGCAGAACAGCATTCGCCTCATTCACTGTCTTTCTAGGTACTACGGATTGTCTCCCAAGTCCCATCAACCTGTAAGTACCTACCTACTTACTAATTACTATATAGTCTCTTATATCGGGACGGAATAACGAGGAAACGAGGCAGACATGCACAAGCCTGGTGATTGCGGTACTCCCACGTCCTTCCATCCTAGTAGTGTCCATGTAAGCAGCTACCTTAGTTTTTGCTGCCCGCGTTGCTGCATTGCGATCAGGTTGCGTCGCGTCAACGACACAAGTTTTGGTGTGATTTCGCTGGTGTGATTTCGCGAGCGTGTGTGTACGTAGTACGTGTGTATGTCCGTTTGTTATAGTAGCCTAGGTATCAATGATACAAACACTGAAAGCCATGAATCCCTCGCCGCTACTACTTATTTATGAATGACAGCGTACCTACCCATGCATCTTTACGGAGTAGTCTCTCCGACGTCTCCTTCAACCTCCTGCACGTGCCCATACTAGAACCCGCCTGGTTTGCTACTGCCCGACATCTCATGTCATTCTCTTCAAGTTAGTCCTGGCCCGCCGCTCTTACTATCGCTATCTTATCGGGCTGCTTCTCATCGAATTTTTTTGACTGCTCTGTATTCAGTAGATACTCAGTGCGGGCTGGGGCGGGTACGTAGATGTATGGGAACCCAGAAGAAATTACAAAGAGAGAGCATGGAAATGAAAGCATTGAAGACATTACTATGTTAGTACTAATTAAAAGGTACCAAAATAACTCAGACAAAAACGGTTGCTTGTCAAAGTTTCGCTTCCCTATGCAAATAAGCCCGGGCACTAGATCACCACCAGGGTCTTGGGAGACGGCAAGTGCACATAGTAGACTACGTACTACGTACTACTATGTATGTAGATCGTGCAGCTAAATCAGCGCAATCAAAGATTATTGCATGGGACAGGGCGACTGCAAACATGCAAGGTTGTAAGTGTGAATCATCTTGGCCGAATTGCATTAAAGCTGCTAAAGTCTAATAAGGTAATTAAGTCAGCCCCCCACTTACGGACCGTGGCTAGAAACAGACCACACTTTAACCACTTATAACACTATACCCTTTCATATTAGAATCGCGATTTCTCGCGTAATTAAGCAGCTATTATTAATCTGATATATATATTAGATTTATAATATCTAAATAGACTAAGAAAAATCTTTAAAAGGCTCTTAATACTATTAAAAATAGTTAAATAAAGTGTAAGACTATTAAGCTTTATAAAATCTTATAGTTAATATTCTAAGTATATATTTAAGATTATATTATATACTAGTAAGCTTATAAGCCTTATTAAAAGCTATTTTTAGTTTAAGAAAGATATTTATAATAATAGATTATTACTTAGTATAACTTAAGCTATTTAGTTAGATACTAATAGCTTAAAGATTTTACTAATAAAGTTATAATTTATAATAATTATAAAAATAAAGTTAGTAAATACTAGGTTAATAGCTTTTTAGCTTATAATCTAAAAGTAAAAACTTTAAAAAATAAAAAGATAAATATAGCTTATTAGAAAGATATTTTAACTAAACTTTTAAAGGTATTTTTCTTTCTTTTAATAATACTTATAATCTAAAAAATTAAGCTAAGATATTAATATAATATAAAAAAGTTAGTATAATAAAAAAGATAAAATTTAATAGTTTAGTTTTAAAAAAGTTAAAAAAAAAGTTTATAATATTAAGATAGCTTAAATTATACTTTTAGATTTTAATTTTTAAGTGTATTTTAATAACTAGCTAAGTTTTAACCCTTTTAGTAATCTTTAAAAAATTATTAGTTTAATAGTAATATTTCCTAAAAGAATTAGATTTTTTTAACTTTTAGTATTTTATAGTATTACTAAAAGGCTAAACTAATAATAAGATTATATTAATATAGCTTATAAAAGTATTTATTTTTTAGACTAAGCTAAATTATCTTTTTAAGCTATAGTTACTTATTATTAATAGTTATAAAAGTTATATAATATAAGATTTTATATTTAAATACTTTAATTATAAATTTTTTCTATTATTTCTTATTTCTTACTTTTTATATATATATTAGCTACTTAATATTACTATTTTTAGCCTGTTAAAAATATATATATTATTAACTTATTATAGTAAAATTAAAGCTTAGTAAAAATACTTTTTTTAATAAGACTTTCTTTCTTATTAACTATTATAAAGCCTAGTAGTAGTTAATAATAAAAAAGAATATTATCTTAAGTGTTATAATTTAAGCTTTACTTAGCTTAAGCTAAATAGAGAAGTTATCTACTAAGAGGTAATAAGACTTAGCTGTTAAGTTAGTTAGCAGCTTATATAAGTATTTAAGTTAAATAAGTAAAAAGCTTTACTTTCTCTCTTTCTTTTTTAGCTTTATTAATTATTAATCTTTTTTAGCACCTTCTTATAGCTACTTAAAGGCTAGCTTATTATATTTAATAAAGCTTCTCTTATATATAAACCTCTTATAAGAGTAAGATTAATATAACTTACTACTAAAATTTTCACTTACACTTAATTAATATAAGTAATAATAATATACTAATCTTTACTTAGTTAAAGTAGTAAAAAGAGAAGATAAAGCGTGTAATATAGTTATATAAGGCGTGTAATATAGTTATATAAGTTAACACTTTATTAACACTTTTTTATTTACTAAGAGTTTAATAGCTAGCTTAATAAACCTAACTAATAACACTTTATATTAAGCTTACACTTAAGCTAGTAAAAGAAAAAGTTTTTAATTAAGAGGTTTTCTAATTAAATATATAAGTAGTAAAAGAGAGAGAAATTTAGTTTAAGCTTAAATTAACTAAAATTAAAAGTATAACTAGTCTTCTATTTAAGTGTAAGCTAAGCTTAAACTAGGCTAATTTATAGCTAGATTAGTTAGGCTTAAAACTAGCTTATAGCTCTAGTTAGTAATAAGACTAAAAGCCTATTAGAACTAAGCTAGATTAATTTAGCTAATTAATCCTGTTAAAGCTAAGTAGGTTAACTAGGCTAAAAATAGTCTTATAGTAAAAAAACACTATATTATTAGCTTATATTTAATCTAGATAAAAATCTTATATTTAATAAAACCTCTTATTAAGCTTAAAAAGATGCTTTTTTTAAGTAGTATTTAAGTTTTATTTAAAAGAGAGACTTAGCTTAGATAAATACTTTATACTTAGAGTTATACTAACTACTTATATATATATAATATATAGCTAGCTATAGCTAATAGAGTGGTAGTATTAATAATTAGATTACTTATTAGCTAACTTTTTAAAAAGATTTTTTTTCTTAGTAGAAAAAGAGTATATTATAGTTTAAGCTTTACTTAGCTTAAGCTAAATAGAAAAGTTATTTACTAAAAGGTAATAAAACTTAGCTGTTAAGTTAGTTAGCAGCTTATATAAGTATTTAAGTTTAATAAGTAAAAAGCTTTACTTTCTCTTTTTTTTTTAGCTTTATTAATTATTAATCTTTTTTAACACCTTCTTATAGCTGCTTAAAAGCTAGCTTATTATATTAAGCTAAAAAGCTATTAAGTTATAACTAGTTAATATAGTAAAAGTCTTACTTAACCTAATAGTTATAAAACTCTCTAATTAACCTAATTAACTAAAAATACTACTAGAAATAGTAAAATAATAATTTAAATATCTTTTTAATATATCTTAATTATTCTTATAAATAATAAATATACTTATAAGTATTTTTTTAACTATCTTAATAAATAAGATAATTTAGCTAATCTTTAAAAAAGTTAAGACTTAATTAGATTATTAAAAGATTAAGCTTATAAAAGACTAGCCTTAAGACTACTATAAGTAGGTATTATTAAAAACATATATATAAACTTAAAAAGAAAAAAAAGGTTAAAAGTATACTAAGTGTGTTTTAGCTTTTTTTATAGCTTAAGTATTAATAACAACCTTTAAAAATACCTAGTTTCTACTTATTATAATCTTAACCTACCTCTAAAATATATTTTAACACTAAAATTTAAATTCTTATATATATATTACCCTAGGGATAATAGTATATTAAGATTATAGTAATAATACTAATATGCTTTTAATAGCTATTAATTTAAGAGTATATAAACTTAACTAAAATTAATATAACCCTCTTATAGGAATTAGCTAGTATATACTAAGTAAAAATAATAAACCTACTATAAAACTAAGTAGAATACTAGTAGATAACTTAGAAAATAAAATATATAATACTATTACTAGAATTATTCTTATTATATCTTTTAAATAAGTTTAGTATATTATTTAAACTTATATATTTATATATAAGTTATAAGCTTATATCTTATATAAAAAGAATACTATATATAACTATAAAACAGCCCTTAAGAACTAAATCACTATAAATATTATTATAACTCTTACTTTTATTATTAACACAGCTCTTACTATACTTTTAAATTATAAGAGAGGCTAACCCTTTTATATATTAATTATAGTATAAAACCTAATACCTTTAAACTAAGAAAACATAAAGTAAATAACTTAAAGCTATATTAAATATAAAGTTATAATTTAAATAAGAAATATACCTTTTAATATTAATAGCTAAACTCTAAAAGATACTATTAAGATAGTAAACTAAGCTTATAATAACTCTAGTATTATTATAGTAAGAAAGCTACTAAGTAGTAATACTATTCTTATATTTTATATAGTAAATAAGATATAAGCTATTTATATTAAAGATTAGATAACTAAAGCTTTTAGTAATAGTATAGCTCTCTCCTCTCTAATATTTATAGTAATAGTAAAAGAGATCTAACTTATATTTATCTTAAATAATACTAATAAGCTTATTAAAAAAGTTAATAAGTCTAATTAACTAAAAATCCTTTAAGTTAAAAAGTAAAAGACTAGTTAACCTAGCCCTAGTATAAAAATAAATCTTATTTTATATATTAGCTTTATTAAAAAAGCTAACTACTTATATAATAATAGCTTACTACTTAATATATAATTATATAATTATAAGCCTTTTAATAAGAGGCTTTAACCTATCTAATATTATAACTACTTTAAGTTTAGATACTTAGCTTAAAACTATAAATTAGTCTTAACTTATAAATATTATAAAAGTGTTATATATACTAATAGAGAAGAATACCTAACTAAATATAAAAAGATTTTTTTAAATTATATCTTTTATAAGAGTAAATACTTAGCTTAAAGTTATAACTATCTTATTATAATCTTATACTAGGCTTATACTAAGAAAGAATACTTAGATAAATCTTTCTACTTTTAAGAATATATAGTAACTAAACCTCTAACTTAAGAGCTCTTATTCTTACTACTCTTACTATTAGCTTAGCTTATATAGTTTTTATTAAGAAAACTTAAAAGGCTTTTTAGCTTAATAAATAGATTATATATAATATCTACTAGCCTAGTCTTAATATAAACCTAAGCTGCTTATATATTATCCTCTCTCTTAATAATTATCTTAGCCTTATTACTATTACTATCCCTCTCTTAGACTACTAATTAATACTAGTATTATATTAAAATACTAATTATTAAGCTACTCTTACTTATATTATACTATAAGCTTATAGTAAATATAATATAATTATGCTTTTTAAGCTAAATAAGAACCTTAAGATAAGAGTCTTAGTCTGCTTAAAATATTATAACTACTATATAGTTTACTATAATAAGTATATAATAGTTTATATAAATAAATAGTATAAGCTTAAGTTATAAATATTATAAGTAAAAAAAGACTAAGTTAGTATTACTTTTATAAAAACCTAATATTAAATTATTATCTTATATAATCTTTTAAATAGTAAAAGTAACTTACTTATATTATAAGCTTTTACTAGTACTACTTTAAATAATTATATACTTCTTATTAGTAATTTTAACTTTTACTACTTACTTTAAGATTATTATAGCTACTTAGACTAAAATAGTAGTAGCCTTATAAAGAAGGTATTATAACTTTATATTAGCTTTTTTACCTCTTATAAAATAGTTACTAAGTTAGCTTAAAGCTATTATAATAATATTTTAGACTTAGCTTAAGCTACTAAAACTATTAATACCTCTTATATAAAAACTAATTATAACCTAAAAAGGTTTAACTATATCTCTTAGTATATTTATATTAAAAACACTTACTACTAATAGCTAGCTAACTTACTAACAGCTAGTTTTACCTACTTAAAATTTTAAGCTCTTAGTTATAACTATAAAGCAACTTAAACTTACTTAGCTAGTATAATCTTAATACTTAACTGCTTTACTCTTATAGTAAATTAAGTGCTTAATATTTAGTTAACTATTTCTCTCTTTTTTACCTTTTTTTTTCTTTTTTTTTTCTTTTTTTCTTTTCTCTTTTTCTCTTTCTCTCTTTTTAAATTTTTTTCTAGCTCTTTAGGAAATAAGATAACTTTAGTCTTAGTAAAAAAACTATTTACTTATATATAGTAATAGTATAAGAGGCTTAACCTAGGTTTACTATATAAAAAATATAGGTTTTTATTTAATTTTATAGTTTTTTTTATATTTATATAAAATAAAA
>WPDH01000402.1:0-22184 GCA_019137255.1 Corinectria fuckeliana | reverse complement strand
ATATATTAGTAATATATTTAAGACTTAAAGCTAATATAAGCCTAATAAAAAGCCTAAAGGGAAAGCTACTTATAGAGGTGTTAAAAAAAAAAAAAAAGAAAGAAGATATTATAGTCTAAAAGACTAAATAATAAATAATAAAGATTTATACAGCTGTTAACAGCTGCTAACAGCTGTTAAGTATTAGGTTTATACTAGCTTTTAGCTATTAATAACTATACTACTAGCTAACCTACTAATAGCTAGCTAACCTACTAATAGCTAGTTTTACCCACTTAAAATCCTAAGCTCTTAGCTATAACTATAAAGCAACCTAGATATATCTAGCTAGTATAATTCTAACACTTAACTGCTCTACTCTTATAGTAGACTAAGTGCTTAACATCTAGTTAACTATTTCTCTCTTCTTTACCTCTTTTTTCCTTTTTCCCTTTTTTTCTTATTTCTTTTTTTCTTCCCCTCTTTTTAATTTTTTCCTAGCCCTTTAGGAAATAAGATAACTTTAGTCTTAGTAAAAAGACTATCTACTTATATATAGTAACAGTATAAAAGGCTTAACCTAAGTCTGCTATATAAAGAATACAGGTTTTTATCTAATTTTATAGTTTTTTCTATATTTATATAAAATAAAAGCACTATCTACCTTTTAGGTCTATAAAGTATAAATAAATAAATAAATAAATAAACCTGCTTATAACTTATATTACTATATATATATACTAAGCCTAACTTACTCCTCTCTTAAGTGAGAGTAGTAAGAGGTTTTTTATCTTATAGCTTACTATTAGGGTTTTTCCCTTCTATTATAAATTAGTCTAAGTTACTTAAAAGAAGAACTAGATAGTTATAAGCTAAATCAGGTATAAATAAATAAATAAATAAATTTATATTTTAGTTTTTTATTTTAAATACTTACTCTTATCTTAAAATATCTTTTTTTCTATCTTTTAATACTACCTATTTATAATAAAAGTAACTATAATAGTACTAATTATTAATAATAAGCTAAACTGTTTTATATATAATAGTTAGATCTTATACTTTAAAGTAAAAGTCTTTTAAGAAGAAGGCTTATAAGCCTTTTACTATCTTACTAAATATTATATTTATAAACTCTTAAAAGATATTATTTTATAATAACCTACTTTCTTTTAATCTTATACTAACTAAAGCTACTAAGATAATAATAACCTAATTATTTTAGACTTTTACTTAGATACTACTAATAACACTTAGTTTAAGATACTATCTTATAATACTTATACTAAAAGCCCTAATAAATAAGTTTATAACTAGACTTAGCCTGCTTACTATTAAGACCTTTAGAGCCTTCTAAAGAGATTTTAGTAAGAAGGCTAAGCTTTTAACTTTAAACTTAGCACTTTATTACCTACTCTAACTTATAAATAAGAGATATTATAGTTACTATAAAGAATTATATTTATATTCTTAATTATACCTTCTTTTAGAATACTAGTCTTAACTCTTCTACTTATAAGAAAGGTAAGAGAGATAGTAAAAAAAACTATAACTCTTATCTTACTAAAAGCGCTAAATAAGTCTTTTATACTACTAGAATAAGCTATAAGAGCTATAAGAAATTCTAAAAGGTAATATTTAATAAGCGCTTTATTATAAGCTTAGTCTACTATATTAATTATTAAATCTTATATATTTTTAACTATTATAATAGTTAGCTATACTATTATAACTTAAGAGTAAGCAGCTTAGTTATACTTAAAGGTTATAACTTTAGCTTTCTAAGAGATATTAGCTAATTATAGTTTACCTTTTAATTTTACTATTATTACTATTTTAGTCTCTAAGTAACCTTTTAACTAGAAGTATAGCTATATTATAGCTTTCTTACTTTTCTTAAACTTATAAGAATTTATAAGTTATATATAAAAGTACTTAATTAAGTAAGCTAGTAAGGTTTAACACCTTAAGATTAATAAGATTTTTACCCTAATAAATATAAAAAAGATTTTTTACTAATATAATTAAGTCTTAGCCTCTTACTCTTTTATTACTAATAATACTTTCTAAGAAATAAGTATAAAATATATTACTAACTTTATTAAGACTCTTATTTTAGATAAGATTAGAATTAAGAACTAGTAATATATTTTTAATACTTAGCTAGTTAAGAATATAAGTACTAGCTTAGTAAACTATAAACCTTATAAGAGTTACTTAAGTATACTATCCTAAAAGTTGTTTACTAATATTAGTAAGTATACTACCCTCTAGTAGAATAATATAAGCTTTTAATATAAGTATAATAAGTACTAGACTATCTATATAAGTAGTATACTAATAAAAGAGTACTAAACTATATCTAGTAGTCTTATCTCTTACTAGCTTATTTTTATTACCCTATTAGATTAGTTAATCTAATACTATAAAAACTAAGGCTTAAGTCTTAATCTTATAAGTCTGCCTTTTAATAACATACTAGATAAGATTATATATTAAGAACTAGCTAACTTAGAACTAATAGAGTATAACTCTAATCTAACTAACTCACTTATAACCTTTACCTCTTATATACCTGTTTAAAAGAGATCTTAAAAACTTTTAAGCCTATAGTTAAACTTAACACTTAAAGAGATTAGTACTATCTTATATAACCTCTAAAAGAGACCCCTCTTTAAGCTAAAGTTACTAGAGTTAGCACTTATAAAAGAAGAGAAAATAAACCTAACTAATATAAAGATAGAGCTTACACTCTTACTAAATTAGGATTATATCTTATCTTATATTAACCTAGATAAGCAGCCTTATTTAAACCTTTTTAAAGACTATAACTTTATATTTAAGCTTAAAAAGGTAAAAAACACTAGATCTTAAGCTTTATTATCTGCTTATAAGACTAACTTCTTTTTTTAGCTTAATACTAGCTAAAACCCTAAGGATGTTTAAAAGGCTATTAAAGCTTTATAAGCTAAAAAAGAGAAGGCTACTTTCTAGTAATAATAAGATAATAAGAATTTAAAAGGTAATATTCTTATAAGAGATAAGTCTAAAGCTACTAAGGTCTTAAGACCTTATAAGATTACTAACCTTATACTATTAATTACTAGTATACCTTTAAGAGATATTACTTAAAAAGAGAAAAACACTATATTAAATACTATAGCTAATTAACAAATAAGAGCTATTACTAACAGGATAATAAGATATACTTTTAATAAACTTACCCTCACTTAAGTTTTTAACACCTAAACTTACTATTATCTTATAACTAACACTTAGGCTATAAATATACTTAATAGGCTTATAAGTCTTTAATAATAGCCTATCCTAATAGTAGCAGCTTATACTCTTTTTTAACCTTTACCTTTTACTGCTTACCCTTCTTATATAAACAGATTAGCTACTTAGAACTATACTTAAGGTAAGTAATAAGATATGTTAAAATATATAATAAGATAAGAGGAGATAAAAAATAATAAGAAAGTAGAGAGGCAGACTAAAAGAATAAGAGAAGATATAATAAGTAGATATATTACTTTTAGATAGATTAGAGGAAGACTAGACTATTAACTAGGTTTTTATTATTATTTAAAGGTATAACTCTTAGTATGCTTAAGAATAAGTATTAGATTATAAGAGAGGTTTATAATAGTACTAATTAGTATAAGAGTTTTAATATATATAAGGCTTAGCTATAAGTAGTTACTACTTAAAGTGGTTGTTTTACCTAATCTTAATAAAAGAGTATGTTTTTTCTCTTCTTAATTTTAATTTTACCTTTTATTACTTTTTGTCTTATCTTACCTAGCTGTTATAGTAGCTCTTATTATTTATTCTTATTCTTATTAGCTAGATTACTTTTAAAAGTATTAAATCTAATACTTAAAAGCAGTCTAATTTGTTTCTTATCTTTTATAGTTACTTAAGCTATAATCTTATTTATATATCTCCTCTTTTAAGCTAACAGCTTTAGTTAGGTAGTTAGTTTACACTAACTATATCTCTTACTAATAAAGTATTAAAAGTGTTAGTATTAAAAGTGTTTTTAAGTTCTTTTCGCTTTTAAGTATAATAGTAAAAACCCTCTTTTTAAAAAGCTTAGAATTTAAAAACTTTAATTCTCTTATAATCCTAAATCACTTTACTACCTTTAAGAGAGAAGGCAGGCTTTATTACCTCTCTTAAGAGTTAATAAGCTTTAAGTACTACTTATTCTAAAAGACCTTATTAACTTTAGTAATTACAGCTAAAAAGTCTTTAAGGCTAGCTAAAAGCTTATCTTATTAGAGCCTAAATTTAATATATATTATATACTAGTGTAAGAATTTAACAAATTAAGCTATAAGATTAATCTTATTAAGCTTTAAGAATTAGATTATCTTATACTTAAGAACTAAATATTTCTCTTTCTTTTATAAAGCTAGCTTAACAGCTAGTCTAAGCTGTACTAAGCGTTCTTAAGTGTTATAATATATAAAAGTTTAACTCTTATATTAAAAGCTTAAAGACTTAATAATAAAGGTATTAATATTTATAACTATCTTATAAGCATACTAGAATTTTATAACTTTAAAGATATATTACTAAGACTAAAAGGCTCTTTTCTTAATAAAATTATTATAAGCTACTAAGCTTAAAAGAGTAGAAAAGACTTAAATTACCTTATAATAAAAGTCTTTCTTATTATTATTATTAGTACTATTTTTATTATTTCTTTTATCTATAAATTCTAAAGGTTTCTAAGCTAGCTAGTATAATATATAAAAGGCTAAAATAGAAAAATAAGCTATTTAAGTTAATATAAAAGCTAGTAAAAGTAATAAAAAGTCTAGTTAAACTACTAGGTTAGTCTCTAAAGTAGTCTAAAAGCCTAAAATAATAATTCTTATAAATAAGACTATAATTAGAATTACTAGTACTCTTAGTTTAATAAGCATCTTATAGGTATCTAAGTTAATATACTTCTAAATATTATATAATTAAGCTATTTTCTAGATATACTTATACTACTTAATCTAGTCTAAAAGCTCTTAAAGTTTATATATTTTATTATTTAAAATAAGCTTATTAGATATATTAAAAAATAAAATAATAATTTAAACCTAAGAGTTAAATAAGTTATTAATCTAATATAATAAATAAGTAGTTTTTAAAGATAAATAATAAATCTAGTAAAAATAATAAGAGAAATTAAATTAAATAGTAAAATCTATAAAAAATTAAAAATTAGATTAATTAGAGAAATAACTCTTAGGTTTAAGAAATTATAAGTATAAGTATAAGTAAAATAAAAGTATATTATATAAGAAAAATTAAGAGAAGTTATACTCTTATATTTATTTTAGTATTAACTTTAAGATAATATCTTAATACTAATTAAGCCTTTTAGCTATTAAGGCTAAGATTAATAGAAGTATAAGGCTTTAATTAACTTATAATTTTAAAAGTTTAATAAAAAAATAAATAAAAAAGTACTATTTAGGCTTATAACTAATATATATTATAGTATATTAAAGTATAAATATAATATATAACTTAATTAATTATATCTAAAAGTAAGACTTAGTCTTTTATATAAAACTAAAAACCCCTAGTAGATATATTAAGACTAGGTAAACATATCTTAATCTAGCCTATTTAAATATCCCTAAAAGTAGGTAGAAACAGGGCTTAATATAAAGATAAAAAAAGGTATTATAAGATAAGGTTATTTAGAGTAGCTTTTCTGTATAGTAACTAAGTCTCCCCCCCCCACTTATAGACTGCCCCCTCTTTTAGACTACCTTTTCCACTAAAACACTAATACTTTAAAATTCTATATTAAATCAGATTAGTTACTAAAAATAGTAAGAAGTTAACTATATATTCTTTAAATATAAAAAAGACTATCTTTAAGATTTTAGGATTTTTTACTTTAGAATAAGCTAATAATAAGAAAGAGAAAATTAGTTAAGATTTACTAGTAGTTTACTAGTAAGTCTTAACAGAAATTTATTAGTACTAATTTTTAAAAATAGATAATAAAAATCTTTTAAAAATCTTATAATTTTATACTAAAATCTAGTATTATAAAAGTAGTTTCTTTTTAAAGATAATCTTTAAAATTAAAAAGTTATTAAAGAATATTTTTAAAATAATTCTTTAGAAAATAGAATTTAGCTTTTTTTTAAATATAACTTATAATAATTAGAAAAAGATTTATTAGGATTTTTTTTTAGTATTACTTTTATTTTTAAAAGCTAAAAATATCTTTCTAATATTAAAAAATATTTTTTATTACTTTAAAAACTAACTTTTAAGTTACTTAAGAAATTATATATAAAATTTTAATACTTACTTAAGTATTTATTTAAGAGCTAAAAATACTATAAAATCTAACTTTATATATTTCTTTTATAAGATTATATAAAGTTCTAATTAGTTTTAAATTATTAAGTTATCTTATTAATAGCTTAATTTATTATTAAATCTTTAAATATATGCATTTTGGTGAAAAAGGTGGTCTAGAAGGGGGGGCGGTCTATAAGTGGGGGGGGGGACTTATAGCGCTTAACACTGGCCAGGTGTTAAGACTCTAGGCTGGCCACTTTTCTATTTTTAAGCGGCTGCTAGGGTGCCGAAATCAGACGGCTCCTAACGTAAGCACGCTACACTAACTCCTCTGCATCAAGCGGTTCTAATACACCCCGCACTTTAGATATTCCAGGCTACCCACACATCTCTGCGATCACGAGGGGTGCGACCGTTCTATTCCCGGCAACGGCTTTCCCTGCATATGGAACCTCCACCACATGCGTTGTGTACTACACAAACACAAGAGATTTTGTACTTCGTTCGGGGAACCGTCGAACCCAGCAGTTGCCGATGGTGAACTTGGATGAAAGTAAGAAACAGACACAGCGTTCCCGTGTTACAGGATGGGATGCACTCAGCATGTTGTTAGAGGTGATCCCGCTTGGATTGAGCGATCACCGGGACTTGCGCTGTGGTGGCTATCTCTTCTAGCATATTGGAAGGGGCGTTATCTTTAATCTTCTCTCTTGTGCTAGATGAGTGCATAATATGCTATTATTAAAGCTCTTAGTGAACCTAAGTTGTATAATAATAGAATGATATAATGTTAGAATCTACTATATAGCACCCATCTGAGGCGGCGGACTTAAAGGCGGAGTTAGTTAGGTTGTATAATTCTAGTTAAGACATTTAGTTCTTAGATAAGTTTTCCTAGCTTAACTCTAACCGCCTCCTATTCTGCTCCTCTAAAAGCCTTAGTTGTTCTTAATAATTCTAGAGCTCTCTTTCTATCCTTACTGTAACTGGTAGTCCTAATATAGTTCTAGAAGTGTTTCTATCTCTTTTTGACTTCTCTAACTGTTTCTTTCGGATCCTCTCTAAACGTTAAGGCTTTATAGCGGGTTAAGTTAACTTCTCTGTTTTACGCCTTTCCTAAGGTTTCTAAGTTAGACTGGTGCTATAACTAGGCCCTCTAAGGGGCTTAAATTAAGAGGCTAAAGTAAAAGCTTTATAGTGTGTGAGACTGTTTATTTCAGTTAGAGTCTTAGGGTCTTTACTGTTTAGAAAATACTTAAGCTCTTATCCTGTCTTATTATACTGTTTACCCTTAGGAGACTAATACTAATAGTAAAGGGCCTAAGTATATATAATATAGCCTGAACTTTTAGTTAAAAGCTTTCTTATAAATACTTAGTAGTAAGCTAATATATGTTATTTTTATTACTAAAAACAACTAGATTTAGATTAATAGTAGTTTTTATTAGAAGACTAGTATTAAGCTTTTTAAGAGGTATATATTTTAAGTTTATTTGTTCCCTCCTAGGATGCTTATAAAGAGGGGAGCTATTACCTAGAATAAGAGAAGATATTATTTATAGGTATATAACTTAGTAGATAAAATCAGAGAGATAAAAGAGGCTTAAAAGTAACAGGGAGAAGGTATAAATTTATATTCTCTTAGGTTAAGTTAAGCTTGTGAATAAAGCCCTAGAGTCTAGTAGGGCGGCCTATATAAAGATTACTTATTATATATAATATTAAGAATCTAAAAGAGGGATATCTTAGCTTAGCTGTATAGCTATACTTAGCCAGGTAGTATAAAGATATAAAAAGGTATATTTACCTTATACAGAAAGAATCTAAATATAATAATACTACTTAATATAATAAGATAGTACTAACAGGATAATTAAGCCTCTTCTTATAGCTACTTCTAACCTTGTTTTATAAAGCTAGGCTAACTTCCCTAAGAGTAAGATAGCATCTAAGTATATTACTAATCTCTAAACTAATAGTAAGATATACTCTCTACTCTACACCTTTCTTAATATTCTCTTAGCAGTAAAGCCTGCTTAGTATACAGTTTAAACTAACACTAACTCTTTCTAGCCCTCTTAGCAATATATAACACAACTACTATATAAGGTAAAAAAGGCTTTAACTTTAATCTTTTAGGGATTATATTATAATAAAGGTGAGACTTTTATAAAAGCCACCCCCCTAAAGTTCCTATATATAAAAGCTACCTCTTTCTTCTTAGTATAATCTTAAAGTAAAGCCTAGAGTGGTCACTCTTATCTATTATAACTAACAGACACTATAGCACCACCTTAGCAAAGTGTTTTATAACAATCTTAGCAGCTATATATAACTAACAGGTTATTATACAGGACCTTACTAAAGGCTTTTAGATCTGCTAACAGCTGAGTTCTGCCTAACTGTTTAAATATTCTCTAAAACTATATAAGAGTTCTCTTAGCTTAAATCTGCTTTATTAGTAATAAAAACTCTCTTTATAATCCTGAAAAGAGGGGAATACTTTTAAGGTATAGTATAAAAATATAGTTATAAGAGAGATAAAAAAAGCACTAAGAGCACTAAAAGAAGAAGAGGTAAGAAAAGTACTAATACTATCCTAGCCTTATTAGTAAGCTTATAGAGAATTAGTAGTTAGGGTAAAGCGGGAAAAAGCTATATTCTTAGTGTATAACTCCCTAATAATCTTCTCTTAGTGTTAAATCTTATTATAGTATATAATATAAAAATAGTAAGAACGCCTTATATAGTTTAGAGTCTTTTTTAATCTTAATATATAAGAGGTCTATTTAGTAGAATAAGTATAATAATAGTATATAGATAAGAACTACCTAATAATACTATATAAGCCTATAGAATATAATAATAAAGGCTACTAACCTTAGTAAATACTATAAGATTATATTTTTATTACTCTACTTAGATAAATCTTACTACTATTCCTACTATAGCAAATCCTAATAGCATATAAAAATTCGCTTTATAAGGTCTTATATACAGGTGTGCTTTACATATTAGATTAAACTCTATTTTAAAGGTTTTTAGACTAACTACTATCTTTTCTTACTCTTATATAAGTAAAGAGAGATCTCTAAGTGTAAAGCTAATTAGTATAAAGACTCTATCTACCTAAGTATTATTAAAGCGAATTTGTTATAGTTCTTAAGATACTTAAAGTTAATAAGAGACTAAAAGGCTTCTCTAAGTGTTAGTAGTTTCTTACTTACTTATATAACTATACTATTTAGACTGTTTACTCTTACCACTCTATAGAGATACTTAGTGAAACTTGCTAGTAAAGGAATTAACAGTCTTATCCTAATAATTAGGATAGTATTAATAGGTTTCACTAGGTTATAGTTAAATATAGCTATAATCTCTGCTTTATTAGGATAATTTTCTCTATAAAGAAGAATCTTTAGATAGAGAAATCCTACAGCTCGCCTTTATTTGCTTCTTATAGCTTACTTTTTCTACTCTTTCTTATATAATAGGTAGAGAGCTATAACCTATTATAAAAAGAACTATAAAGTAACCTGTTTTATATATAATAGTCTTATATAATAGACTAATATATCTGCTTAGCTATAAAGCTATATTATCCTTTAAGAGAGATAAGAAAGCCTGGTTTAGTAATAATTAATATTTTAAGTGTAATAGTATTAAAAGTAGTTAGACTAAGCTAGGCTCTTAGTGAAGGTATTAAATAGGGTGAGTAGGGCTTTTTAACTAGACTGTAACTTCTGTAAGATATTAGTATATAGCTTATTAGCTAACTCTAGTGTTAAATAAGCTAATATATTATATATAATACAGCTAGATTTCTTAGAGCGGAAAAAACTCTAATAGTTAGAGACTAATAAGTCTAGTTTAAAAGTGCTATTAATAGTAAAATAAAAGTAAGACTTACTACTTATATTAGTTAAGATATTAATACTACTAATTATAATAATATTTTTCTTAGTATAAAGCTTTTTATTTAAGAGTTTTAAGTCTTTTAGATAAAGTAAGCTAAATATAAAAACATTTAGGGTATTATTAGAGAGTCTTATACTAAGAGTATTAAGTAGAAATATAAAAGAGGGTTCTTATAAAAGCTATACTAACTTATAAGTAAGACTACTTCTAAAGTGTTAGTAATATTACTAAATAGTTTAAGAATAGTATAAATTAAAAGTTAAAAGTAAATATTCTTATTCTAACTATCTTAAAGCTATTAAGCTAAGATTATTAATTATAATCTAAATCTTCTTTTAAAATTAATTAAAATACTTAGTATAAAAAATATTAAAAAAGTACTTAATAGTATAATAATATATAATATAAGAGGTATAAGTAAAACCCTAGTATATTAAAAGAAAGATATAATCTAAAAAGGGTATAATACTACTATTATAGTTATAGTTCTTATTATAGTTAGTATATAGTATAAGAGCGAGTTAGCCTTTTAAGTAGGCAAGAAAGGTGTTAATAGTGTTAGTATACTTAGCGAGCTTTATTAAGAGGTTGTTAAAAACGTGAAAGCAGGTGAGATATTAAGGCGGAAGGAGAGATATATTAGCTTAGACCTTAGTAGTAATATATAGTTTAAGCTAGTTAGTTTCAATAGGGACTTAAAGCTATCTGTGTTTAAGGTCGACTTGGTTAAGCTGTGACTGTTAGTATAAGACTTTCTAACTTATGATGGTGCGTACTGGGCGTTTAGGGGCTATAGCGATAGTAGTATTCGCTGGCTAGGGTGAGTAGTCTGTGGTTGGCTGTTGCTTGTTGAGAGTCGCTCAGGTGGCGGGCTGGTTGAGCAGCAAGTTAGTCGGGTGAGGTTAAGGCGAGCGAGGAATGAAGGATAAGGACGAGGAAGGAAGGATGAGGACGAGGAAGGAAGGACGGACGAGGATGAGGAAGGAGGAGAGGGAAGAGGGGGGTTTAAGTACTCTAGACGACTGTGGGACTGGCGGACCGACTCTAAAGCCCCAAGGGCGCAGCTGTTTAAGGTGCTTAGGGTTAGGGGGCTGGCTTGTGACCTGTCTAGCCACTTATGTCTTCTGATGCTGGCTATAATGTCACAGCCTGAAGGGCAGTGGGGTGAGAGACTTGAGTAAAACAGTTATGCCCTCCCCGAGTTGGGTGCTGTTCCTTCTTCTTCTCCTTCCCATCTTTCTCTTTCCATCTTGCCCCTGATACTTAAGAGTTTGTTCTTGACACCTCCTGTTGCCAGAATGTCTCCTGCTAGTAGTTAGTCGACTAGGAAATGAGCTTTAGGGACATATTTTAAAGGAGCTTAACCCCTCTCTTAGAAACGTAACTTAAGAAAGGATGCTTTAATGATTCCACGCTATTAAGACTATGAAATTGATAAGCCTTAACACAAGCCACTATAATAATGCTCACTTCTAGTGCTTTAAAGGGGACGCTATATTTCCCAGAACTAGGGGGCTTTAAAAGTAATATAAGACGGAAGCAGGCTATTAATTACATCTTTGCCCTAATAATATACTAGGTCCTTCAACTGCGCGATAAAAAATCAACAAACTTATAAGATCCCACACTAGGCCATCTATGCCTATTTCCTTTATAACATTAACAACTGTAAAGCTATAGAACCAGCTAACTACTTATCGTAGGAGTAAGAGAGCTAGTTACTTAAGATTACAGTAACAGGAGGCAGCAGGATTAGGCTAGCAGAGAGCGATTAACGGCCATAGAGTTGTGGCGAAGATGAGTTGTCCGTGAGAGAGCTGAAGCTTAGTTAGCGGTTCAGAGTTAACGCAATCTCTGAGTCTCCACCTGTTAGACTTAAGCTCTCTGAAAGTTGATAGCCTACAGTTGAGATTATCATGTAGAGGAGCCACTATAGGAATATTAACCTCTCATAGTATCCAGCAAGTGACAGCCTAAGTACTAATACTGAGACTATCATAAGAAGCAAGCCTAGGAGCCACAAATAATCAGCTGTACGTTTTGGTACCCTCTCTGATGGTATGCCTCAAGAAGCGAAAAGTATGACTCTAATGGCGGCAGCTTGGGAAGTGAATAGTGTGATATAGGCAAGTTTGAGGGGAGTCGGAATCTCCAGAACTATTGCAAAGATAACAATTAATGTTACTTCAACCAATTCGAGTATTGCAACCCATTTCAACCACGATTCTTTCCTTATCACAACTGCAAACGAATAGATGATTGCAGAGATCTAGATCATCGCGTCAGAACAACGACACAGGTCATCGAATACTTTAACGGACCTGAATTATGGCAACTCCCCACAGGGACATTGTGGCCAGGATGATATGTATAGACCCCGCAAGAGCCTGTGGAAGCTTGCTATATTGGCCGTACTCGAGAGAAAAGAGGATCATGGCTGTCAGCTCTAACAGGATCCATCCTCCCATCAAGCATATAAGCTATGTCTCCCGCGACCACGAGTGATTGAACTTGACCAAGACGAAAAGACAGACGCAGAACAGAGAAAGGCTAGACATCAGATAGACATTAGTGATCTGGCCTTGAGAAAGATGGTCCATGTTTGGCCAATTGAATCAGACAGGAGTGAACTCGCAGCTGGCGTGGAGGCACGATAACAAGGGGATTCTAGGTCTTATTTATGTTTGCGACCTGAAACCGCAGCGAGAAATGGCCCCACCACACCAGATAGCGCGTGATTAATAAAACAAAAGGACCAACACGAAGATGGTTGTTTGCCTCCACACCCTCATCGGTTGCCAATTTCAGGGGCTGGGGGGATCATATCCGGCGACAGTCGAAAGCCACGGTCTCCCGGGACCAGAGCCACACCCACACGCTCAAGTAGACCAAATTTCACCATTAACGCGAGAGTCCCTTGTGAAGACTTCCAAAATGATGTTGCTGAGGCTGCCCTTAGGGGAATTACGGAGTAATGAGTGTAGCATTGCTTAAACTTTATGACGGCAGACTAAATACAGTAGGGACTGACAAGCGCCTCCTCGGCCTCTGTTACGTCTCATCATGATACTAACAGCTATCCTTGGCGTTCTTTTCCTGGAGAAGATCATCCACCCACTGGCCGCAGTTCTCTATTGCAGCAGCCGGGAAACGCCTATAGCGTAGAAGATACGACATGATCTCCGCCGCACTGAACTTAAACTCTGGTACCTTTATGGCAAATACGCCTGCTTGTCTCTTAACTTCACTGTCGCATCTCTTCTGTTGACTTAGCTCCACAATATTTCTTGCTGGTTGCCTAAACATAAAGCGGAAGATATCCTTAGTGATGCCTCTATCAGCAAGCCGGAACTCAATCTCCTTGTTAACTCGGCCAGGCCGTGTTAATGCCTGATCTAATTTTTTAGGATGATTGGTTGTCATAATGAGAATTTGATCTTCCTGGGACGCAACACTATCGAGGGCGTTTAAGAGGCCTAAAAGAGTCACCCCTCTACTTTGTGGTCTCGTGTTTATATCGCTGTCTGAATCCTCTGGGTCAGAGTCCCTAGAATACGTGGCTCCTGCTGTGTTAATATCCTCTAACAAGATAACATACCTGTCTAGAAGCCTAGCAAACAGGCCCTTTAGTGTTTAATTATTTGTGCTAGGGATGCTAATAATATAAATATCTATATCTAATTTACTAGTAACTAATAAGCTAAAGCTTGACTTTCTGGTTTTAGGCGGGCTATAAAAGAGATATTCTTATTTATAAGGGAAGGAATACTTAGAATACTAGCGTCTAGTTTTAGAGTTAAGAAAATCTCTAAGGTCTCTAATAAGAGGCTTCTTCTGCTTTTTGTTAAGAATAACTATTAAAAGAGGCTAAATAGTTACTACTTTCTCCTTCCTCTAGTGATTATTATAGTGCCTATAGATAGTTATCTTATTTTTTGATTTGTTAAGGTATTTAAGTTAATAGTCTTCTAGGAGGCCTTTTAAGATCCTTAAAGACTACCCTGTGATAAAGATCTGCTCCTCTTAGTAGAAGCTAATATCTACCTGTGTAGTCTAGTAGAAAATCAAGTTTTTCTTATACTAAAAGCAAAAGGAACCTTCCTAAGGGGTATATTAGAGAGCTTTTTTAGTGCGGGTGTTATAGCCTTTATAAGTTTATTACTTTGTTCTGACTTTAGCGAGAAGAGAATAAGCAGCATCATCTAATCCATAAGATAAGACCTAGGTTTATATCATATTATACGTTTCGTCAGAGTGTTTAATATAAACTGTTAATACTTATAGAGGTGAGCCTAGGTCCTGTTAATTTATTTCTACAGACTTACTAAAGTGTTTAATAAACCACGATCTCAATTAAAACACATACGGTTTCAAGAACGCAACTAATATAAAGATGCATATCAGCTAAGTATAGCTAGTCAAGTTGCCACTGAGGGCCTGGCTGACGGTACTGGTGATGTTTGTGAAGCCAGGAAGGAAGAGATCTAAGACTGACATCTGTTGGAACAGTGCCTCTTAGATAAGAGGAGGGCTGAGGTTGCTAGATGGTGTCATCATTGGGAGCTTCTCGGTAGTCAGGGAAGGCAGTGCAAAGTTCAATGTGGAAAGTTAAATTATTGGACAAAGAAGGAGATCGAGAGGCAATGTTGAGGCTGAAGGCTGAAGGCTGAACGTGAGGGTGAGTGAATATGTCTTTCCTTCAAGGAGAGCACATGCCATCCTTATACTTTTCAACACCTAGCTTTGGATCACCTTTAGATCGCACAGCGTGCCGAAGAGAGCAACGTTTATCACAGCCCCGACAAACCCCACACTCCATCTGACGAGCTGATGGATGGCAATCAAACCGAGCTGCTGTGCATCATGCTAAGTTCGATTACCCCCCACACGGAGGCGTTGCGGGTGGTTAAGCAGCCCGCACCATGCAAGTTCCTGGCACGCTTATACGCTAGTGATTGTTTACAACCAACACGGATGATCGTCACGGCTCTTCAGCGTGCATATTCACTGTTCTACGTGTCTCCAACCATCAGACTAACGCCGGTCCGTGATGAGTGGGCCTTCCCGCCGCCGGCCATATCTTGCATTAGACTTGATGTTCAGTCTCTTCCGGCTGGGTGTTCCGGGCGCCTCTGAAACCATGCGCCGTCGCATGCGTGCTGATTGGAGTCTGCACAGTTCTCTCCATGGTTGAAGCTGATTGTAGTGAAGTATGAAATGTGTTTCTGCTAACTTGCGCTAGAAGGCTGAGAATGACCATGAGCTTTAATCCCTTCTCGCGGAGGGAAGGCCAAGGCGTAACTAGCATATACATCCTGTACTGGGAAAGGAGTGTTACTCTGCATCATTGTGATCAACTGAAGGAAGTGCATTGACTTGCATTGTTGGGGGCTTACTTGCGTGTTCCTACTCCGCCAAGTGAATAAGGGGGTTCTTTGGATCCAGATGGTCGGCGAAGTGGCCGCATGAGCCCATCCTATTGAGGCATGGCGCCAACCTCTGCGCAACCCTCTACACCTAAGAGACCAGCCTTCTGAGTTAGTTGGGCGGTGATATCAGTGTCCATGACTATGAATGAATACGGGGCAGGCGACATGGATCAGCAGATGAGTGAGTTGGCAACTAACAGCCGCATCGGTGAAGCCACAGTCCATCGCTTTTTCCTTCTCGGCGGTCTTCGAGGTGGCTGAATAAGCGAGACATTGCATTGCTGATGCTACAAGCTGAGCACTTAGAAAAGAATGATGGGTTCCTCTGAACAACCAAGAGCTCGTTTCCCAAGAGAAGACTTGCATGCAACAAGCCCTGTGGGCTGTCTCTCTATCAACATGATGTAAGTCAGTGCTAAAAGACCGTACATGTGGTCGAGAAACTAATGTCTTCGCATCTATGCACCTGAACTATGCAGTGTGATTCGCAGCATCACCCATTGTAAAGCCTCCTATTGATGGATCTATGTCTTTAAAGTTGGTTGGGCAGTGCTTAAGGGACATAATAACACGAAAAGGTGCTCTCTGCCGTATTAGGCAAGACACCAAGAGTGTGTACCCTCCTAATAGAGAAGAAGCTTGGCTTTACCCCTTTACTGGTCTCGTTCCCAACCAGGTTTAGCATACGCTAGGTGCTTTTATCGAGTCCACATGACAAATTTAGTGGGATAAAACATTTGTTCCGCCCCAGAGGAATCAGCCTATAGGGACTTAATACATGTTATAGTGCGCTAAGGTATGAATATAATGTGTGACTTGATTGACTACATCTAGGGGTAAGACCTGGTCTTTTATGTAGGACTAGGGACCCCTAGCAGATATGCTAAGACTAGGTAAACACACCTTAATCTAGCCTATTTAGATATCCCTAGAAGCAGGTAGAAATAAGGCTTAATATAGAGATAAAAGAAGATATTATAAGGTAAGATTATTTAGAGTAGCTTTTCTGTATAGTAACTATAGCGCTTAATATACCCTCTTAGGTTATAACTTATAGTAAATATAAGATATATTAACTTACACCTAAATTAATAAAGGTATTAAATATCTTAGATCTAACTTATATAAAATAAGAAAAAGTAAGAGAAGTTATATTCTTATTAATTATAAGACTAATTATTAAAAATAAGATAATTAAAAATTACTATTATAATAGCTAAATTTTTAAGATATTAATAATTAAGATAAATTATTATAAAAAGTAAAGATTCTATAAGAAAAATATAAAATATTTTAAACCTAAAAGAAAAGAAAAGTAAGATAAGTAATTATTATAGTAATACTTAGTGAGAAGTCTTTTAGTTTTTTATAGATTAATATAAGATTTTTATTAAAAAGAGATTTTATTTTAGAGATTATAATAGTAAAATTATATCTTATTATAAAGTTATTTAAAAGTTATAACTTTTTTAGCTACTTAAGATAAGACTAAAAGCTTAGTCTTAGTTAAAAAGGTTATAATAGTATTTTACTTACTAGACTTATAAAAAATAAGACTTTTAAATATTATAACTATAAATTCTTATATACTATAGTAAGTTAAGATATTATTATTATATAAGATATTAAAAAAACACTAAAAAGAGTTATTAGAAGTAGAAAATTAAATACTAATAAACCTTAAGTTATAAAGGTACTTAATACACTCTTTAGCCTATTAAATATAAAGATCTAATAGGTTAAGAAGAAATTAGGCTAGCTTAGAAGCTAAAAAGGTAGTATTAGCCTAAGTGATTATTATAAGATACTAAATTAAGCTAATAAGAGATTAATAAAGCTTTACCTTTTTAGGTATTACTATACTATTATAAGATAGTAATTTAGGTCTAACTATAAGGTGTTTTTTTTACTTTTAATTAGGGTTATTATAGCTATATTTATAAGTGATTTTCTTAATATATAAGTCCTAATAGAGCTATATCTTACTTATAGCCTAATCTTAAGTGATTCTAATACTTAAAAACCACTTAAGGTCTCTTAGATTCTTAATCTTATAAGCCTTCTTTAGGGATTACTATAAGATCTTATATTTCTTTTTAAATTTCTTATAAAATAGAAATACTAGGTTATTAATATAGAAGAAAAGAAAGATCTTACTATTAAATATAATATAAGGCTTCTTAAAGATAATTTTAAAGCCTAAGCTAATAAAAAAGCTAGTAAGTTTCTTATACTATAAAACTAGTAATCTTTAAAGCTTATATAAAGCTCTTATAACCTTCTAAAGGTTATCTCTTTAGGTAGGGTTTATCTGCTTTTTTAAGGTTCTTAAGATATTATAGTAGATAATTTCTTCTTTAGAAAGTACCTAGTTTAAGAATACTATAATAAAGTTAAATTAGTATACCTTAAGGTTAAAATAATATATAATAGCTATTAGAAAGTAAAAAGCCCTAGCTGCTAATATTATAGTATAGGTAAAAAGGTTATTTTTAGCTTAAAGATTATTATATACTACTAACCTTATTTTATACCTTAGTAGATACCCTTTTTTATTAAACTTATAGTTAAAAACTTAATATAGTAGAATAATCTAAGTATTTTTAGAGATATTTTTTCACTTAATAGTAGTAATAACTTTCTATAAGAGTACAGCTAAGCTAAGAGTGAGCTAAGAGCTTACTAAGAGCTCTCTTATAACCTATTATATAGTATAATTAAGTAATATAGCTTACTTAAATTGTTTAATCTTTTTAGCCTTATAGCTAGAACTTTCTATTAAAGGTTAGGTATACTACCCTAAGTCTTATAATTATTTAAGTACATATTAAGTCTAGTACTATACAGAAGGTTATAAGTTTAAATCTCTGCTAAACCTTATAACTATAATAGGCACTAAGCTTATAAGAATAAATATATATAGTTACCTACTATAACTAAAGCCTTAAGAGTTAATAATAGTAGTTATCTTAGGCCTAGAAGCTAGGCTACTCTCTAATATATATATATATATAGGCGTGACAGAGTTGTTATATTCCTAGCCTTATAGTAGTAAACCTCTTATAATAGTAGCAGAAGAGGCTGCTTACACCTAAAGCAGAAGAGGCTATACTATACCTACTAATAAGCTAGCAGCCTAAGATGTGCTATTAAGAGGGGGGGATAATTATAAGAGTATAGCTAAGCTAAAGGCAAGCTAAGAGCTTACTAAGAGCTCTCTTATAACCTGTTATATAGTATAATTAAGTAATATAGCTTACTTAAATTGTTTAATCTTTTTAGCCTTACAGCTAGGACTTTCTATTAAAGGTTAGGTATACTACCCTAACTCTTACACTTTCCTCTTTTAAATACTATTAACCTTAATATTTATAGCTGCTTTCTAGTAAGGCTAATTATCCTTTTAAAAGGCAGCTTTAATTAATCTTAGTAGAGGTTAAAACATATTATAATATTAGCAAATATATGTTTTAAGAGTAGTGTTAATCACAGCTATAAATAGAAATATTAATTACTTAGGTAATAAGAGAGCTATATTTAAAAGGGCTTTAATATTTATTTAATTAGTATTATAACTATTTATAGGTATAATAGGGCTTAATTCCTATAATTATAGTAGTATTAATTGCTAAGTGTTATAAAAGGGTAAAACAGCTATTTCTTAGGGTGTGGAAATTATTAGGTTAGCTATACTAATCTCTAAAATTAGTATTAAAGTTAGGTAATTAAAAAGTCTATTAATCACTAAGTTATATTTTAGTATAGTTTTAATATCTTTTATAATTATTTAAACTTCTTAGATAGTCTTTAAGGTCTTAAGTATCTTATTATTTTAAAATAAGAGAGATTTATTAAAAGAAATATAAGATATAATTACTTATAATATATAAGATAAAGTTAAAACTTATATTAGGTACTAAGTTAAGAAGATATACTTAGTAAGATAGCTAATATAAGTATATAACTATAACTTTTTTCTTATATCTTATAATTTCTCTCTAGTTAGGAGAAATACCTTATAGCTAAAGGTCTTTAAGTATTATATATTTTTCTTACTTACCTAGTTTCTACTTATTATAGCCCTAATCTGCCTCTAAAATATATTTTAACACTAGAATCTAAATCCTTATATATATATTACCCTAGGGATAATAGTATATTAGGACTATAATAATAGTGCTAATATGCTTCTAATAGCTATTAATTTAGGGGTATATAGACTTAACTAAAGTTAATATAACTCTCTTATAGGAATTAGCTAGTATATACTAAGTAAAAATAATAAACCTGCTATAAAACTAAGTAGAACACTAGTAGATAACCTAGAAAATAAAGCATATAATACTATCACTAAAATTATCCCTACTATATCTCTTAAACAAGTTTAGTATATTATCTAAACTTATATATTTATATATAAGGTGTAAGCTTATATCTTATATAAGAAAAATACTATATATAACTATAAAACAGCCCTTAAGGACTAAATCACTATAAATATTATTATAGCCCTCACTTTTATTATTAATATAGCTCTTATTATACCCCTAAATTATAAGAGAGGCTAACCCTCCTATATATTAATCACAGTATAAAACCTAATACCTCTAAACTAAAAAAACATAAAGTAAATAACCTAAAGCTATATTAAATATAAAGTTATAATCTAAATAAGAAATATACCTCTTAATATTAACAGCTAAACCCTAAAAGATACTATTAAGATAGTAAACTAAGCTTATAATAACTCTAGTATTATTATAATAAGAAAGCTGCTAAGTAGTAATACTATTCTTATATTCTATATAGCAGATAAGATATAAGCTATTTATACTAAAAATTAGGTTACTAAAGCCTTTAGTGATAATATAGCTCTCTCCTCTCTAATATTTATAGTAATAGTAAAAAGAATCTAACTTATATCTATCCTAAATAATACTAATAAGCTTATTAAAGAAATTAACAGATCTAATTAACTAAAAATCCTCTAAGTTAAAAAGTAAAAAACTAGCTAATTTAGCCCTAAAGTAAAAATAAATCTTATTTTATATATTAGCTTTATTAAAAAGGCTAACTACTTATATAATAATAGCCTACTACTTAATATATAACTATATAATTATAAGCCTTTTAATAAGAGGCTTTAACTTATCTAATATTATAACTGCTTTAAGTTTAGATACCTAGCCTAAAACTACAAATTAGTCTTAACTTATAGATATTATAAAGGTACTATATATACTAACAGAGAAGAATATCTAACTAAGTGTAAAAAGATCCTCTTAAACTATATCCTTTATAAGAGTAAATACCTAGCCTAAAGCTATAACTACCTTATTATAGCCTTATACTAAGCTTATACTAAGAAAGAATACTTAGATAGACCTCTCTACTTTTAAGAATATATAGTAACTAAACTTTTAACTTAAGAGCTTTTACTCTTATTACTCTTATTATTAGCCTAGCTTATATAGTTCTTATTAAGAAAACCTAAAAGGCCCTCTAGCTTAATAAACAGATTATATATAGTATCTACTAGCCTAGCCCTAATATAAGCCTAAGCTGCTTATATACTATTCCCTCTTTTAATAATTATCTTAGCCTTATTACTATTACTATCCCCTCTTTAGACTACTAATTAATACTAGTATTATATTAGAATACTAATTATTAAGCTATCCTAACCTATATTACACTATAAGCTTATAGTAAATATAATATAATTACACTTTTTAAGCTAAATAAGAACCTTATAATAAGAGCTTTAGCCTGCTTAAGATATTATAACTACTATATAGTTTATTATAATAAGTATATAATAGTTTATATAAATAAATAGTATAAGCCTAAATTATAAATATTATAAGTAGAAAAAGACTAGGTTAGTATTATCTTTATAAAAACCTAATATTAAATTATTATCTTATATAATCTCTTAAATAATAAAGGTAACTTACTTATACTATAAGCTCTTACTAGTACTACTCTAAATAATTATATACTTCTTATAAGTGATTTTAACTTTTACTACTTACTATAAGACTACTATAGCTACTTAGACTAAGATAGTAATAGCCTTATAGAGAAGGTGTTATAACTTTATATTAGCCTTCTCACCTCTTATAAAATAGTTACTAAGTTAGCTTAAGGCTACTAAAATAGTATTTTAGATCTTACTTAAGCTACTAAAACTATTAATACCTCTTATATAAAAACTAACTATAACCTAAAAAGATCTAATTATATCTCTTAGTATATTTATATTATAAACACTTATAAAAAGACAGCTTTTAAGCTAAACCTTAGATTTAACTAAAAGAAAACCTACTAGTAAAAAGCAGCTAATAAAATAGTAGTTTATCTCTATTATATATCTAGTAGTATAATAACCACCCTAAAGGCCTTAAATATAAAAGTTAAATAGCTTCTTAAGTAACTTACTATAATTATAAAATATATAACCTTAAAGCAGAAAAAACCTAAACCTTACTATAACTCTTAGTAAAATAGTAAAATAGCTAAAGTAAC
>WPDH01000040.1:0-120530 GCA_019137255.1 Corinectria fuckeliana | reverse complement strand
CAGGTCTGCGTGGAGGAAGCTGGGTTAGCAAGGTTGCCCAGGGTAGTGCCTAGGGTAGTAGATGTTGAAGTGGAAAAGCGTCGAGAGGCTACCAAGGTCGGATGCCCAGAGAGAAAAAGAAATGAGCGGACATGTGCGTACCCTTCTTCTTGTTGATGGTGAGCTGGACGTAGAGGTACAGGGCGGCAATGATGAGATTGCTGCCGAGGTAGACGGCGCGGATCAGGTTGAGGATGTTGGGATCATCGAAAGGAATGCGTTTGGAGACCTGGGTCATGCCGAGGATGATGGCCAGGTTGATGCTGTCGCGGAACCGTCAGCATCGCGAACTCGACTTTCTGCGAGGGGCACCGAGCCAATTTTGCGCCCGCTGGCCTCACGCAGGGAGGGGAGCCACTCACATCTGGGGGCTGATGCCTGCCATTTTTGCCGAGTACCCAAAAAGGACGAGAGGAGGAGTCGAGCGAGGCGGACGGGGAGAGCAAGCGTAGGTAGAATTAGGGGGGGAAAGGCGAGAGGGTTGCTGGTTGGGCGAAGAAAAAGGACAAAAGTCGCGGAAATTGAACAAGTCTTCTAGAATAGGTGCTCCCCCACCCCGGATGTCTTGCTGGCCTTTAGGTTTGTTTGCTACGGCGACGAGCGCTGAGTGGCCGAGACCTGGTAGGAATGGTTTTTCCGGGGCCTGCTCCGCTGCCGATCAGGGTGCTGAGCCACTGGAGCCACTGGAGGGACTAGGCTGAAGCCGATCGCGGGTGCCTTGCGGCTGGCTGCAATGGCGCCATTTCCGCCGCCTTCTCACGGCTTCCATCTTATCTTCTTGTTAGTCCATGTTGCTCAACTACCCGGCGGGTATCTGTGTATCCACCTGCCAACCTTCAACTCAGCTCTATCTATGTATGAAAGGGGGGTTGACTAGATAGATAGTCAGGGGAACATGCCCAGTTTTGGAAACCGAACAATGAATTTGGAAATAGCTGGTCAAGACAAGACAAGACAAGACAAGACCTCGACTGAGACGGCAATGCTAAAACGGGAACCACTGAGCTTGGACTGGATGCTACTTCATAAGGGAGACGGGCCACCATGGGCGTCTTTCAGCAGTCGTCTTTGTTGCACTTTAGCAAACCCTGTTTTCCGGCAAACATCTTGACTCTCTTTCATATCTTCTGTGCCGCAGAAGGAGTCTCGCACGCGCTTGTCCGCCCTTGTCGTTGTTCTCGAGTTTTATTCTGGGCTCAACACAAGCCGGCCGTCTGAGTCGAAGATGACCAGGGTTTCTCAGACCCGATTGCCCGTTCGCTAAGAGCGTCTCGCCCTTACATTGAGTCTCTTTGACGAGTTTGCGATTTCCCCCTTGCTTCGCGTCGTGCCTCATCCCGCAATGCGGTGAAGACCTTGCATGACCAGCATGGCGTACATAAGATGGCCGAGGTAGTCAACACTAAAAGTCGAGTCAACGATATCCAGTCAAGTGTTTCAAGAACAGTCCGTCCAGATCCAACCAAGCGGTTCAGCGAACTGCAAGAAAGAGTAAAGTCAGTCTGGATTCAACCCACAAGAACACGAGACAAAATGCCCTACGCACGGCATGCCTCACACGAGTCATCCAGGAGATACTCGAGGCCTACCAACGAGAGGGATCACCATCGCGAAAGCCGCCCGGCCTCCCAAGAGCCATTGAGGAGATACTCCAAGGCTTACCCCAGAGAAGAAGACCACTATCGCGACAGCCGTGCCTTCGACTGTTGTTCACCCTCACGCCCATCCTCCCAGGAGCCACGCACCTCCCGGGAGCGACGGTCGTCCCACAGCTCGCGCCGGGATCATCCTCATCCTCACCACAGCAGCGGCAGCAGCCGTGGGTCCGAGTCGTTTCAGGGCCACTCAGCCCGGTCCACATACGGCACGTACATCTGGCCCCTCGAGACTCGGGGGCAGTATACGACATTGGACCCGACAAGGTGCCGGTGCACCTGCTGTCCGCATCCCTCAAGCATCTCCCGTAGCCAAGACGAGCGTCCAACCGCCCCGCCCCCTCGCAACCCCCCTTACGGCCATTACTCGACCCGGCGAGCGGAGCAGCCGCCGCGCCGCTCGCCGAGGCAGGCCGACGACCAGCGACATCATGCCGGCGACGACAGGTTCGTCATCGGCGTGGTCGACAGCTCGCACGGGGCCCTCCGCCGCGAGTACGGCGACAGATACCCCGTCACGCTCTCCTCGATCGCCTCGACCGCAAGCGTGCTGGCGTTCCTGGCCCCCGACGAGCGGCGCGCCAAGGTCCTCGTCCACTGGAACGACGGGGCGCGCGAGCCGCTGGACGAGAAGGTGCCGCTGGACGAAGTCAGGCGGTATGCCAAGTACCTCCAGGTGAAGGAGAAGAAGCGTGTCCATTGGGGTTAGAGCTGGGGGGGGGGGGGGGGGGGAATNNGGGGGGGGGGGGGGGGGGGGGGGGGAGAATGGGGGCTGCGCCATGCTGTGCAGTAACAGTCCAACCCAACCGGCTTCCAAGATGGGCAGCGCTGGGTTGTGCCAGGTGATACAAGAAGGTAGCAAGAGCTCGTTTAGAATACGGAGTAGGAGTAGAGTACGAAGTTGGGAGAATGTAGAAGCAAATGAGACAGTGAAGATGCGGAGAAAAAGAATGGACAACGGCGGCAGTGTGGGGCGGATGCGACGGGCGGACAAGAATTGAAGCATTCCATTCGAAATAGCATCCACAGTCTGCCTAACGGCCCCCATTTCGACTTCATCCTGCTGGATCCTCTTCGCCAAGCGCAGGCACCGCACGAGGCTGAACAAGGCCGGCGGCGAGCATCACATCGCACAGATAGCCGCGGGGCGCGAGCGCGAGCGCGAATGCACGAAATTCGGCCGACCCCTGGGCCGAGAAGCGCATTGCCAACCCCGGGGATGACACTTATCCTGCTTGGGTAGGATCCAATTGCCCGTGCCGCAGAGGCGCAAAAAGAAAGAAAGCCCGTGGTGGATGGGGATCGAGAATGCGGGAAGCGGGAGGGGAGCGGGATGGATGACCTTGTCGTCGCTCGCGGGAGTGACTCAAGATGTGATGCTCGTGGTGGTTATGGATGGGGTGTTGGCCGGCTGTAAATTGGGGTCCCTTTGGTGGTGGATGTTATGCCTAAAATCCATTGGCGCTCGTAGGTAACTACACTCTATTCTGGGCGCTAGAAGACGCCTCATCGAGACGCAGACGCAGGCTGGCAGTGTTTTTGGCATCTCAGCTGCGGCATGTGACCTGTGGTTACATGGCAATAGTATCCATCAATACATGCTCCGTATCCATCGCCATGATATCAGCTGTGGATACGGCAGACGAGAATTGCGGGTGTCCTCGACAGTGATAAGCTGTGATCCATCACCAACGTGCAAGTGACGGGGGATTTCCTGAGCATAGCCACCCCCCACGTTCCCTGCCCTGAAGCTTTTGAGCATGATCCTCTAGAGTCTGGACAACCCCATCCCAGCCTCGTTCTAGGCACACCGGTGGAGAAGAGCAGCGGTCCATCATGAGTATGAGGTCGATCCCCCCCCGGTCCAAACGGCTCCGGCGTCCGGATCAAGCGCCCCGCGCCCACCGTCACCGGCCGCCAAACCCAACGGACACGACCCCCGACCGACCCCACGTTGCAGCAGCTAACTATAGTCTAGGTAAGCGGTTGACTGCTTGCTCGATTGCTTGCTTGCTTGATTGAATTGTGATTCCCGGCCCTTCAGCCTCCAGCCCGTGACTCCGAGTGAGTGAGTCTTTCCTACCATCTGATGTGTTCACTTGCTTCCGTGCTGCCCTGCTACCGTCGCTCCCGGCAGCCCACACACCCTCTCCCCCCCCGTAGGCCGTTGGCCTTCAGTCACCGCCTACGTAACGGACGCTCCCAGGCCCTTTGCGTTGCGTCGCGGCGCATGTACGTTACCTATTTTCGCATCCAGAAGGTCAGACAAGGCGACCCCGAGCGGGATTGAAGCATGCGACACCTGCGTTTCTTACCCGGCTCCCACGCGCCTTGGGTCCATGCAAGTCAGAAAGGGACCAGATGACGCCCTCCCCGTCCCGTCCGCACCCGCCCCCGTCCACGTAGACCTTTTAATTTTTCGTCTGACTTGGAAGACCTACGACCAAGAAAAAGAAAAAAAGAACAAAGGTTGCAATGGAATGATCGTCCTCGCTAACCAAGGAGAGGGGCGTGTCGCGCGAAAAAAGGCCGCCGTGCGGGAAGCCGGGGGTGTGCCGAGCGCAGGCCCGGGACAACCTCCACCGTCGACCTTCGCGGACAATCATCCATGGATGGGAGCCTGGGCAGTGCGGCTCGGCAAGCGCACCTCTGCGCATACCTGCCAGGTGCGGACTTGGAAGTCAACCTGCGTGAATCGACGTGAAGGCGAGCCAACGATGGAGGCTTGGTCCGCAGGTGCCCTTGCTCGTCCCTCGCGGATGCCTATAATATAAGAACCAACCGTGATGGCGTTCATTTTTTTTCTTTTTGCTTCGAGGCAAACAAACCAGAACGACATCGAGCTACTTTGCATGCTGTATACAACAGAGCCAATCGTTTCCGCCCAGCAACGCAAAACGACCAAGTTCTATGAGCAACCATGTTTGGCACTTGGAAATACGACGCGGAAACGGACGAAGTCCAGAGCGTCCGCAACGGCTTCGACCCCATAACGGCCCGTTCCAGCTTGCACCAGGCGTGTGACCGTTGCCACGAGAAGAAAGTATGTCTGATATTCATTGCATCTACCTGTTTAGCGGGAAGGGCTAGGCCACATAAATGTGGCTTGCACTTACACCTACACCTACACCTAACGCTTCCCCTGCCTCACTTAAGCTCATGGCTAACACGATGAAACAAAAGCTCAAGTGCAGTGGAGACAAGAACGGCTGCGAGCGGTGCCTGGGCAACAACCTCCGCTGCGAATACACGCGGTCCGGGACCAAGTCGTCCCGCAAGGGCAGGAAGAGCAGCCGCAAGTCGGACGAGGAAGAGAAGAGCCCCGCGAGCGCATCGTCCTCGTCTAAGCGGTCCTCGGGGAAGCATCACCACCACCACCACCACCATGGGCACTCGTCCCGCGCCGCGACATCTGGCCACGAAGAGCCCGAGGGCCTGCTGAGCCAGTTCGACTTCTCGTCGCTGAGCCCGGAGGACGGGTTCGACCTAGGCCTGCTCTCGGACCAGTCGGGCGGTGGCTATGCGGTTCCCGGGACGTCGGTGGCCGCCTCGCAGGGCCCTTCCTACCCGCAGCCGCAGGTCCCGATGCCGATGCCAGCTCCGATGCAGCAGGGCGCGTCCGACATCAACTACCAGTCCTGGGACGGCTACTCGGCCTACCCAGCGGGGTACGGCCAGCAGCAGGGCTATCAACCAGGGGAATGGGACGGCTACGGCGAGTGTCCGGGACAGCAGGAGCAGGATCCGCGGTACTGGCAGTCTCACGGCGGCCGATGATGCCTAAATCGGGATCAGAAGAGAGGGAGAGGGAGAGAGACGAAGAGGAAGAAGGCGCAGAGAGAGAGAAGGGCTGAAATCGCCACTCGATTCTGAACGATGATACGCAACGAGACGACGAAACGAGTCCGACGGAACATTGTACAACCACACCGAGCGATGCTTATACGCCTTACGCTTATACCCCCCCAATTAATGCTGGTTTCCGCAGTATAGATGTTATTCCCCCCCACCTTTGCCCAGTTTTCGTTTACGCCTATTTCCATTCTTGTAATTTACACATAAGCTAGGTCGACAATAGATGGAGGAGGAGGCTTGGATGGGGATTGTCATTTCCTTATTTGTTATTATCTCTGCGCTCATACACTCGACATTTGTTAGGGTGTGTCATTAATTGGATGTTTTATGTGCTTGGCACCTCATCTCTGCGCGCGCGATGCTTCCCCATTCGAGTCGTCGTGGTATGTACTTCGAGGCGGTGTTTTTTCTGCCACCCCCCCCCCACCCATCGCGAAGCAGATCGTCATCCACGGCAATCAATCAGCCCTAGCAGCGTCAAGTTTATCCATTTTCGGCAGGCGGGCGGCGTTCCCAAGCCTCCCTCGATCCAATCCGCAGTCGGGCGAAGATCGGACGCGAGAGACGTGCGAGAGCCGAAGGGGGGCCATGGCCGCCCGAGTTCGTGGTTTTCTTCCGGCTCCGCGAGTGCTGCCTGGTCCTGAGGTTGCACGCGCGTGTAAGTTAGATGGGTGCTTGCTTAGTCAGGCGGTTGGCGCCTACGAGGCCTGACCTGAGTCTCGACGTCACACATCGAGCTAAGCTAAGGTATTGAACTGGGGGGTTGTTCCATCTGCGACTCCAAACCCAGCAAAATCTTGCCGCTCCGAGACGCCCTCGATAAGCTCGACAAGCACCGAGCAGCCCGTCTGGCCCATTGCGCACGCATCATGGCGACCGAAGAACCCAATGTGCCCGTGCCGGTAAAGTCCATGCTGGACCGTCTTCACGACTGGGGCTGTGAGTCTGTTTGCTTCTCCCCCGTCTCTGCCTGCCCTTGCTTGCCTCGTCATCCACACTGCCGCGGCGTGCACACCACCTCCAGACTTCTAGAGCCACCATCGCCAGCATCATCACCCCCAAAACCTACCCACACTCGACCAGCCAGGCTAACCCGACTCTTTCTCTCTCCCCCCTCAGCCGCCTCCCTCCCGCCGTCCCTCCTCGCCACGCTCGTCTTCGCCCTGCACGCGCGCCCGATGCAGCCCCTGCCGCTCTTCACCTTCACGCCCGCGCTGCTCTTCTCCTCGTACCTCAACCTCTCGGGCTACCCGACCGGCAGCGCCGGCATCACCGCCGCCTGGTCGGGCCTGTACGCCCTGCTAGCCCTGCGCCGCCGCCAGCCCGTCCGCGCAAAGTTCTCCATCCGCGGCGTCGTCCGGGGCACCGCCGTCGGCCTCGGCGCCGCCAATTGCGTCGCCGGCGGCTGGGTCTACTTCCACGGCGACTTCGCACGGGACGCCGAGGAGCGCGTTGACCGCAATCGCTGGGGGAACCATGACTGACTGAGCGTGAGGCTGCTGCTGGTTGCTGGCTTGTTCCTGCCACACCATCTGGACAATTGTACAAAACAATGTAGAGTTATGAGGAATGATCGCTGCATCTTGAGACGTCTAAAAAAAGAAAGGTCTAAAAAAGGACGAAATGCATGAATTAAGGCCACGGAAAGGTCTAATAATGTGTATTACATGTCCAGTGTTTCGAGAAGTGGTGAAGCTTGCATTAGACTAGAAGACGGAACTATAGTGATGCGGCCTCGAAACACTCGTCTCAGATGTGAACATAAACGAAATAAACGATACACACACATACGAAGAAACGGCATGCAGGTCTTTAAGTTTGACATAGTCCTACACACATGCGTCTTATTGGCCGCTGTGGTATCGTAGCCTAACGCCCGGATCTTCCAGGTATCTTTAAATCTATACGATTGTAGTACAACGCTGTATTCAATGCCCTGAATACTTCCCCGAAACACCCGTAGAAACTCGGAGGATCTATCGTCCCCCCTAAAAACAAAACGCCAAAATTGGAGACAGCCTCAGCCCTTGATGCGTCTCCATCTCATCGAGCCCGTGCCTTGAAATGCAGGGTGCAAGTCGTCTCGAATCCTCAAGCCAGTGAGGGCCATTATCCCATTGTGAAGCCCAAGTCGCCCGAATCCTGAGGGCCATCGCGCACATCCACTACTCCTTTCGCCATGTCCTTGAGAGTCCGAGGTTGTCATTAAATGTGCGGATAGAGGATTGGTGGGTAGTGTCAAGAGATGAGATATCGTCAAGTGACGTCGCAAGAGGAGCTCGCTGACGTGCCCTTAGAGGAGGTGGTCTTCCTCTTTTGCCGTGAGACACATCTGCGATCCCGACACGAGCCAAATGACCAGGACGATCAGTGAGAAGAGAAGGGTCCGAAAAAATGTTCGCACATGAACGGGACTATGCACCATGCGGTCGTCTTGTGACAGCCCGAGGGTGGAAACCTGGAAGGCGCTGATGTAGTCCAAATCACACTCGCGGGCCTTGGGTTCGGCGTAGGTCTTGTACTCGTCCAAGGCATGAGATGTGTCCCAGCCGGCGACCTTTCGAATGACGCCCACAACACATCCCGTGCGGTGCTTGCCATGGTTGCAGTGCAGCATGAGAGGGTAGTTCTCCTTGTTCAAGACGACGCTCAGAATGGACTTCATCGTCTTGAGAGGGATCGTCTCCTTTTTCGTGCCCTTCATGCCGAAAACTACCTGTCGAATGCCCTCGCGGGCGAGAAAGGCCTCCAGCTCTTGGTCACGATCCTCTTTTTTCACCAATGTCCTGCAAGTTATTAGCTTTGGTCATGCGATAGAGAGTCAAAAGAGTGGACTTCAATACTTACACCACAGTTTTCAGTCCCAGGCTTTTGATGTACTCAAAGTCAGAGGGTTTTGGGTAACTGCTTCGATAGACGCCAGGGACGACAACGCCAAAGTTGAGGGGGCGGCCATTGAGAGGCGCAACGGGATGCTCTGAAGCCTGCGATGACAGGGAAGAGGCAGAAGACGAGGCGGTCATGGCTAGAATATTATCAGTATACAACAGGTCTGCCAGGGAATCTAAAGGAGCTTACCAATTGACTCGTATGCTTTTGTCGTCAAAGTCTCATTAGTGGTCATCGTAGAAGTGCTCTGAGACCGCACAAGGGCCGTGGCCTCCCGGATGGAGATGCCGTTACTCTGGGCGTCCTCTGTGTCGTTGGTCGCCTGCATTATGTCCTCCTTGCTGGAGCTCCGGGAGCTGCGTCTCGATCGCAACGGGGCGTTTGTGGGCTTCGCTTGGGGTTCTTGGCGGTGCGTCGCCTCGTCCACGTACGCGCGCGAGTTGCGTTTTGAAGTCATCTCCAAGGCCGTCTGTGTGTCGCGTCGGATCTGTGCGTAGAGGGAAGGTTGATTGAGGAAGACGGGGGCGGAGGGCGGGGTGTTATCAAGTCGAGCCAGAGAGGTAGAGCCGCAGAGGTAAAAACCACCGTGGTACGGCAAAGGCTAAAATTCTCAAGGTTGTCTAGAGCAGAGGTAAACGATGAAAAAGGGGATTGGCGTCGGGAGAAGTCGAGCGAGGAGGAAGTCGAGTGGTATAGAGGATGGTAATAATGGCGGTTTTAGTCGAAGAAGCACCTTTGGAGGCAAGTGCTCGCGCGACGAGGCAGGGCCTACAATGACTTGAGATTCATCTTGGCGACAACGAGTTGGGGCAGAAACTCCATCTTGTCGAAGGGGAAGCAGGAGAGGAAGTAGTCGGAGCGTGGGGGCTTCGTCAGGTCTCGGTGAGGGAGAATGGACAAGACGGGTGAGATGATGATTGAGCCAGGTCGGCTGGGGGAGAGAAAGGTAGTTGGCAGTTGCAGGGAAGCAGAACAAAAGATGGAGAATGACCAGTGCGAGGTACTAGCACGCAGTACGACGTAGTACGTAGTCAAGTACCCAGAGTGACGGACGGGGATTCGGAGCCAAGCCAGCCACCAGGGATTCCGCTTGCTTTGGCGAGCAGGGGGAGCGAGGGGAGCAGGGGGGGACGGGGCTTGTTTGGTACCGAGTCAGACGGCGAGGAGCGAGACGAAGAATCCTGGAGCCGTGGACAAAAAGAAACAGCGAGACTCTCTGTCCTGTCTGTGTCTGGGGTGACTTTGGCGGCCCCGTAAGCCGGATGTGGATGGAGAAATGATGGAGATGGATGGGCGGAGTGGAGTTTGGAGGAAGATGACCGAGTGGATGTGGGATTGCTAGACCAGGCTGAATTGGGTGGGCGCATTTCGGTGCATTCGCGAAGCTGCAGGGCACTGATTGAAGCAACGTACCAGCGCCCCAGCGGTGGAAACCACCTAAAAGTACGTTTCTTACAGACTTTACAGAGGGCCACGGCGGTTAGACCTCTGACGCATCTTCCCGCCGCTAACCGGGGACCCTCTGTGCTAGTAGGATACCATACGCTGCATTAGCCGTCCACCAGAGTGAGGCACGCACCACGGCCTTCTATTTCCACTTGGTTTTGCCACTGCCCAGGTGAACATCAAACTGTTGATCTTTAGGGTTGATCAGTTTCCAAGCCCTGGCCTGGCGGACCCCGAAACTGTCGGGCGCATCGAATCCGTACCCGCGTGACTGGGAAACCCAGAGATACCCTGAAGATCATCACGGATCAGGCATCAGGGAACCTGCGAGGAGGGGGTGGGGGAAGTTACGCAGTACTGTACAAAGTAGACCTATGTAAGTTTTTGACATTTTGCACGCAGTGACCCGTACTATGTAGACCATCGAAAGCCATCATCGCCCATGTCCAATGGGGCTTGGAGGACGTTGGACCTCGACCAAAACTTACCAGAACCTCGATTCGATCCTCTACATTTCAACACACGGCATATCTGCGGCTTGACCCTGTACCTGTACCAGTACTGTCTGAAAGCTTCCATGCGCCACGAGGATTACGTGCCCGAGGCGGTAGGAACTGGCGTTTCTGCCCCGGATTCGATGGATGGAGGAGGGTTGAATGGATTGACGATCCTAACCCAAGACAAAACGCGGAGTCGCTGTCTCGCCTTTTACTCGCGCCGGCACCACAGCCAGCATGCCAGCGTAGGCAGCCAACACACAGGATGCATCACCTTTATTACAAATGCCGGCTTGTCGGTCGTCGAGGTGGGCACGTGTACTATCTATGCAGTCGAATCACATCCATCTTTGTTGGCCCGTCGGCCGGCAACATGGGCTTTGTTCTTAGAGGATAGGGGAGGAGACATCTCTGTACCTTCTACTCCGTACTCTGTATGTAGACAAGGAGCTGGCTGCCCTGGCTCTTCCACGCCGAGTTGGGGAAATACCCGGGCGAGGCGGCGATTTGAGGACCAGGGATGGCAGCATATCGCTGCATGCTTGTTATGTATGCTCGGGTCTTTTTACGGCACACGCACTCCAATTGCTCGGCACGCGTTCGATGCATTAGACCACACAGCTAGGGTTTGCAAAGTTCATTTCCACCTCCAACAACAAAGGCTTGCTTGGACGGGAATATCCACAAATAGTAGAACCAGGCCACCTTGCAAAGGAGCTTGGGTTCCCGAGACCTCCGTGGCCAGCCTCCAGAGCCACCAGAGCTACCATAGCATCTGAGGCGAGCCGCTAATTACTGTTATGGTAGGTTCTAGAGAGGGTCCGCGTCAGCTACGCGGTAGCTACCAGGACGCGTTCCGGTACCAAGGTTTCCGCAGCGCGCTCTCTGCAAGGAAAGGTACCGTACCTCGAACACCCCCAGCCCAGCCGATCGCCGCCTAGCCAACTTTGCCTGGCAGTGGTGTGGTGTCGTCGTTGGTAACTGGCCGGGGACCGAGGGGGAGGGATGGTGGGTGGTGACCCGTGGTAATTAGGGGATCCAGAGTTCCAGACCTTCGCTGGAGCGCCTGAGGGAGGTTGAGCAGGGCTCTTCTCCCCGATTTTTTATGCGGCTCTTGTCGTCATTTGATCTTGGCTTCTCGGCCTTTTTTCGTGGTTGCTTGCTTGCTCTGGTCCCTTGTTTTCGGTTATTCTTGCTTCTGGAGACGAGAGAAACGATACAACTCGACATCTGAGCCACAGAAAGGGCTAACTTGCATATGGTCTATACAAAAGGCCGCTCTGCCTTCACATCGTAGCACTGCGTGGCATCAGAAAGATCATCACTTGACATGATCATCTACCTCGATCCAGAACCAAAAACGAGGCAACGCGCATACATTCATCTAGCCCAAGTACTGTTCATCAACGAAACACTTCACCTTCACGCCTTCGGAGCAAACAATCTCCTTCTCCAAACACACGTGTAGGCGTCACACTGGGCCCCTACGGAAATCCGGCAAGGCGCACATCTTTTTCTGCTCCCTCGGGTCTACTATTAGCTTCCTGTGTGTCTCTGTTCTGAGTGTTGTTTGAGCGAGTACTTGCCGCCGTTATTTTGTCCGCCTCGGCCTCCACTGAAACTGTCGCTGGGCTACAGCCTCATATCCTGTTCCGGATCATACCGGACGTACCGCGGCCTGCAAGAAGACTTTCTTCAGCGCAGAGCACCGCAAGGAAGGGAATATGTCGGAGATACCCTACATTGCATTGACGCGAAGCCCAGCTGTCGGGTCCATTGCTGCTTGGGGTCGTGCGCTGCCATGCATCCGTCCCAGCACAGCTTTCTTGCTGACATCACGGCGCGCGCTGGCGGAGATGGATCTATCACCAGGTCTCGCTATTCCAGTTTCATAGGGTCCATTAATATAAAAGCCACTTTTGGTGGTGAGCAAGTGGCAACGGGCACCGCCGACGCCGAACCGACGCCGATGTCAACACCGACACCGAAGTCCGTAGTTACGACGGGCTCGGACATTTTAGATTCTCAATCCCTTTGGAGTACGATTTAACGTTGGCTGCTTTTCTTCGCATGACTAACCTAGCCCACTTATCCGGATTATCCGTCCTTTTGCACATGGCAATAACGACGTCATCGTAGTTGAGGCTGACGGCTGACGCGCTGACGAGGCAGTATCTCGCCTCAGGTTTGTCCATAGGAGCATCCAAGCCACCATGTTCTACATAGAACATATGTCCGAGCGCTCACCATCTCGACAATAGTTCAATCGTTCCATGAAACATGCAGCAACCAGCTCCTTGCCGCATCCTCGTTCTTGCGGAGATGCTTGAGCGTTGATCGCACCAGGCAAAGTCACGGCATGCATGAATGCCCGCACTCCGCAGTAGAATACAGGCTTGCGTTTATGTAACCCTCTCAAGCATTCGTAGCTGTCCTTAAATGCAATCCCATGTTAAACGACATCTCTAGTTACCCTGCTGTGCAAAGGGGTTTCCAGCTTCCCGTAACTTGGAGTCGGACATAGGTTGTACATATCACCGAACGACGGTTCCTCACTGTCGCGTGCCCAAACAAACTTTGACCAATATCGCTGCAATTCACTGGTCCATGACACAGCGAGCTTTGACAATTAGGCCTGCACAGAGACCAATCCATCACGACCCCACGTGAAGCAATACTACATTGCGGCACCGAGCCTCGAGACGACCGGGCGAGTCCATGCCCCCGGGACCCTGGATGCCCGGAACTTGCCTCTTTCGGACACCGAGATGCAAAATCTCCAACGACTCTACGAATGCCCATGTCTTGGGGACGCAGACCCCTCGAGCCGGTGCTGCTCCCCGGACCAATGAACTCACTAGTAGACGGCAGACCAGATATCGGGGCAGGCAAGTTTTGAGGCCTCCCGACTTAGTATTGGTCGGGAACGCGGATGCTGTTCCTGGGGAGGATTAGGTATCTGGTGTCGTTGGACCGTTCCTCAGCCCTGCCATCAGGGTGCCATGCTGGTTAGTCTCCTGGGGCCAAGCCGTCTGTGGGGTTGGCTGGTATTAAGCATTCACGTATTGTCAGTACTGCCGGGAGCCGTACTGCTAAAGTCCTACAAGTCGTTTTAGGTAATTCGGCGCCATCTCGTGTCCCTGCAGGGCTTGTCCATGTGAGAAGGAAGACATAATCGTACTTTGCCAGATGGTACGAGAAATAGCTACGCATCAAGGAAAGAGTTGCGTTGGGGTAGACAAATTGTCATGGGGCCGGAAATCGTTAATTATGGCCACACTCTTGCATACGCGGCTGATCTTGCACTAAATCAATCGCCAACCCCAATGCCGGAAAGAAACTGTACCCTGTAGGTCATGCTGTACGACATACACTTACATATCTGGGTAACGAAGCGAGGCAAACAATACTCATGAATGAGTCACTTGTGGTGTCTTCCACAGCGCTGTTACACGTCATGTTCTCGCCACGTTCATCATTGAGACAACGGAGAATGTTGACCTGTTAGACTTCCTGGCTGAGCCAACCTGCCTTCAAATAAGGACAACTGTACAAGCGTTGCTGTGTAGGGGGAGGTGAGAAACAGAGCGTCAATTTGAAAATTTCAAGAAGGGCCACGAGAAATAGAACTCTCATGAGTGCCATTGGAAATGATGGACATCTTTTCGCATAGTAAACCGAAATTATACCACCCTCTGAATATTGCTAGCGTTTCCCACCCTGTAATCTCATAATAAGTTGCTGCCAATAACTCAAGTACTTAACCCTAGAGCTAATAATGCAGGGAATTAATCTGTTGACTCTTTGAGTTGGCATGGAGAGACACATGGCTGACGGAAATGCTGCACAGCGACGCCAGAAGCTGAGACCCATATAGTCCGATGTCAGTCGACCGCAACGGACTACTCAGTGGTTCGCTGATATTGAAGATGAGTCGTTGTGGGTGAGGAAGAGGAATATGGTGAAGTGGATGGATGGGCTTATGTCTAACTCTCCTCGTCAGAATAAAACCACCAGCACGGTATGATGGTGCGTGTGCCTGCGCTCGTAATTTCAGCTGGCTGGTGCAATCGAGGCTGTGAAATGATCCGTTAATTATGTGGACATGGCGGGAGACGCCAGACGTATAATGTCGTAGTTCATCCCTAACATCTGACCTCACGCCTAACACTCAGTCCCGGTGGCTAATTTCCCCTAGCCTAGCTAACACGGACCCAGTTTCGCATGTCCCGGGGCTGCCTTTTTCGTTGTACTGGCGAAGCTACGGATGGTGTTTCTATAGCCTATCTGATCAACAACCTTCAAGTCTGAAGAAGAGTCTCTTCCCCACATTCTTCAAGTTGGAAATACGTGACGCAGCATCTAAGGAATGACCCGCTCAACTCGTCCCAACGTCGATCGTGCTCCCTTCCACGTCTCACTTTCCCGATGTCTATTCACTTCATGGGCAGTGCCTGCAGTATAAGCTCTTTGAGGCACTAATGAATTAAGCGCAGCTCAAGGTCTTCCCTCCCTTCTACGACGATGATGTCGACAAACAGCTGGATAAGTTCGAGCAGGTTCACGGAACCAGCGTTGTCTTCAAACTCGGATAAAGTCGTAAGACACGTAGATGTCTCGTGAGAATGCGACGAGAATAGCGGTGCTGTACTGGCTGGCCTCAGTAACGACTTTCTGCTTGAAGAATCGATTTGTGGACGATGGAGGGTGACAAGTAATGGAAAGGTCGGAGGCCGTAATCATCGCCCTACGCAGCATCGTCATTCGAATGTCAAGACCTCCCGATGCCAGTAGCGATATGGCTTCCTCGCCCCTCAGTAACGAGTACTGGGTAGAACATGATGTGATCATACCTTTCAAGGAACCTAGCGTGAGATGGAGGAGCAAAGCCAAGCAGTATGTGTGTCGCTCATACGCGATGCTAGGTAACGACCGAGATGTTATAGGCAAACGGTTCCCTCTAGATCCAGTTGTAAAAGGAAGGAGGATTGCTGATTGATGAAGTCTTGAGTGAGAGGCATCAGTATATCTAAACAGCCTATCTCTACGAACTCCTCAAAAAAATGACGAAAAGGTGCTAGTTTGTAGGTCCGCGGGTGTGAGATCAAGTGCCCCGGGTCTGGGTATATATATAGTGATGATCATCACGTGATCCATCGAACTCGCTACAGTGGTTGTTCACAACCATCGTCTTCCGTAGTATAGTGGTCAGTATGCAAGCTTGTCACGCTTGAGACCCGGGTTCAATTCCCGGCGGGAGAGATCTAGCCACATGTGTGAAACACATGTTTTCCTTTTGCTTTTTGCATCTTCTGATAATGTGTCGAATTCGTCCGGATGTGGGGTGGGAGGGAGGGACTTTGAATGGTTGTCATGACCGGGGTTATTAATGGCTAGTGACCTGCGTAACCTGCACTAAAGACGCCACCGCTTGCAACACGAGACAAGCATTCGCTTATCTAAACTGTTTATCTAAACATTAAGTTAAAGTAAAAGTAAAGAAAGGGCTTCCATACTCTGGCTTTTGGTGCCTGAGTGGTGCTCACTTGACCGACATGAAACCTGATCTGAAGGTAATGTGACCATCTCCATCGTCTACTCGTTCCTTGAAGAGGCGACGAAGCCATCTAAGCTGAAAGCCAAGACAGACCAGGCCCGCGAATCACCTCGGAGCAAAGCAGCCTCGCCTGCAGGTGGCTGAAGGCCTAGACTGCTCGAGGAGAGACATGGCCGCCCAACTCCTCCTAGCGCAATAATGAGGAACCCCCGATTCCCCTTTAAAGACGTGACGGTTCCCTCTCGGCCTTCAGCAGTGCAGCCTCACGTCTGGTTTCTCCACCGACTCGTCGCGGCCCAAGTCGTCTTTCCCCATGGCTCGCGATGGCGACTACACGCTCCACAGAGACAAGGCCCTCGTCAAGCTGGAGGCCGCGCTCTTCAACAACACAGGCAACCTCACTGCCTTCCAAACCATCCAGGCGCCCGTGTGGGTCGCCAGCCCGGAGATCCGGGGGACGACGACTATTCTCTGGAGCTGCATCATCACCCTGGTGGCCTGCATCTACACCGCGCTCCACTTGAACGTGCCCGCCAACACGGCGAAGATGCCCATGCTTGGCGAAAAGCTGAAGTGGGTTCTCATCGGGCTGATCGCCCCGGAGGTGGTGCTGTACCTTGCTTCGTCCCAGTTTCTGGATGCGCGGAGGCTGTCCAGGGAGTTGACCCTCCTGTGGCGGCAAAAGAAGCGCGCCGAGTCTGATGCAATGGAAATGAAGGTCGAGGGGGAAGATGAATCCGACGACGTCGAGGTGAGTACTTGACGTGTCAACGCCGAGGCAATCCTGACAGACGGTTGCTCCTAGGACGACCCGTGCTTCGATATCAAGTACGGCTTCTTCGTCGCCATGGGTGGACTAGAAATCCAGGTCAAAGACATCCAACGCTGGACATACAAGTGGGCGCAGCGCGGAACGCTAGAGTCCGGCAGCCTGCGGCTCTCTGTCAACGGCGTCCTGCAGCTGGCGAGGCTGGGGTTCTTCATCCCCATCCCGAGCTCGGGCATCGACGACAAGAGCAAGGCGGACACTTTCGAGAAGTTCCTCATCATGACCCAAGTCCTCTGGATGGCGACGCAGTGCATCGTCCGCAAGGCGTATGGGCTGCCCGTCTCGCTCCTGGAGATCCATACCATGGTGCACGTCGTCTGTGCCCTGGCCATGTTTGTTTTTTGGATCAAGGTACGTCGGGTTTATGCGTCGAGGGGAGCCCTAGAGTCTGAAGCGCTGACGATGAGCAAGAAACCCAAGGACGTGACGGATCCGATGGCGGTCGACTCGTCGCATTTCCGAAACGTCATCGCGCTCATGGTGCAGGAGCAGTTCCACTTCCGGAGGAGCGAGGAGTTTATAATCTATCCCAGATCCCGTGTCGGGGAAGTGAGGCTCGAACAGCCCGCCATTGTCTGGGTTCATCAAACCGAGCTCGCCCGCCGCGAACCTCTCACCGACGATGAGCATAACCCCCAGGCTGTCGAATGGGTTCGACCCAAAGGAGCTCAGTGGACGTTGAAGGCCGGAGAAGCCCTTCCGTCGGGCCTGGGCATCGTCGCAAGAAGCGCGGCTTGGCAGGTCGAGACGTTTCAACGCCGGGTTCTGCCGTCGTGGTTCGACGACTCTGCTTACTCCCGTGCCTCGGATATTCCTTCAAGCGTCTGGATCACCGAGTGGGTGCAGGTGGACCCTACTCCGCCAATGGCAGACCTGGATCGTCAAGATATCTTGCGGTGGGAGCGCGTGGTTGCCGCTATAGAGTTTGTCGAGGGCAGGCTGCGCAAGCCAGAGCTGTTCCACCACGACTACCAGCAGATCCGCTACCCAGACCAGCACTTCCACGACGCGTTCACCCGGTCGGCGGGGAACTTCCAGTACACGGGGGATAGCCAGGTCGACCCGGACCAGGTTCTCTCCTTCATCTTCAGCAGTCCGATTCTGCTCATCCTCCTGCTGGTTCTCCCGGGCGTGTACGGGGGGATCCACTTCCTGGTGTCGAACTCGCGGTTTCCTAGCCATGTTGAGCAGTTGCTGTGGAAGGTGGCATCTTTCGACATCATTATCACCATGCCCGTCTTCTTCGTGGTGACCTATATTGGGTCCACCATCTCTAGAAAGTTCTTCGAGTACGAGTCGCTGGGGGAGAGCTCGTGGGCTATGTTCTACAAGTTCCCAGGACATTTGATGCTTTTCGGATATGTCTTGGCCAGGTCGTACCTTGTCGTGGAATCTTTCATTAGCTTACGGGCGGTGCCTATTGGGACTTATTGGACGCCGTCGTGGCTGCAAATGCTACCACATATATGAGAGAGAGAGGTTTACAGATTAGTCACGCACGCGATAAGAGCCTTGGTCCAAGCATCTTTAGTAGTTTGGCTCATCACCTGTCGGTTTGGTAGAGAATGCTGGTAGAACACTGGTATCGAAATCCATCGTGATGCTGATATGCAACGAAGTCTGCTGCGTACTCGTGCCATAGATGCATACACTAAGACGGCTCTCTATAGCGTAATATATTTCACTGGAATTAGATTTGTATCAACAGCCTTCTGAACTCTCAAATAGGACTCCTGCTGCCGATTGTGTGGAGTGTTGCTAGGCGCACGAACAAATTATTCCATAGATATTCCTCATCTGTAGCCACTACAGCTGCGATGCAATATCAAAAACTTTATAACTAAGTTTCCACATACTACAGATATCACCAAGCTTATTTCTAGAATCAATATATTTAATTCTAATTAATAGGGATTATCCTTAACGATAAACAATACATTAAAGTGCACAGGCCAACTTCAGAATGGTACCTTGCGTGCCTTACAAACATATCGCCGGTAGAAGTCACGGTAAGCTGGAGGTCAAGGGGTGACTTAATCACCAACCACTGTGTTTAAGACTCTCTTTAAAAAGAACTCTGGCACTTACGCCATCAACATGTATGTGCCTCCCATCAACTACACAGATGTCCAGCATGAGGGCACTGAAAGCCTCGTAATCAGCAACACTTTTCTCCGCCGTGCTTCGACCCTGCTGTCACTATCTAAAGCTTTTGTCGTCGTTCTATAACCGCAACAGTCCTTGCGTTCCCATTTCCAAGCGTCTCATTGTCAAGAAAGGACCATTTGTTCACCTTACGGAAGCGGCCACTCTAAAATACGTCGCAGAAAACACATCTATCCCGGTTCCGCATGTTCATTGTTCCTTTGTGTACAAGAATACAGGCTACATTGTCATGGAGCGTGTCCAGGGTCTTTCTCTGCTAGAGGCCTGGGCATCACTGCCCGCCTTAGATATTGAGAGTATATTTTCCCAACTTCGCAGTATGTTTCAGGAGCTTAGGAGTCTCCATCCTCCTCCGGGTACAGGAGTTCAGAGCTGCGTTGGCGGTTCCCTGCGTGACTCCCGGATTCCTCGCTCAAGGCCCAGATTTGGACCTTTCAAGACAACCTAGGATTTCCACCTCTGGCTTCGCGAGGGCCTGCGACCAGAAGAACACCCTGATCATGAGCGTGATCAGGATTGGGTGGATATCGAAGAGATGGTAATCAAATAAGATGGCCGGTGGGGCCCTCCCGTATTTACACATGGCGACTTGAATCCTTTCAACATCATGGTCTGCGGCGGCTAAGTCGTTAGTATCATTGGTGGTGGGGGGACTTCCAAGAAACAATGATAGGCATGGAGTTTGATGATGCTATGCCATTGGACAATGTCCCGATCTAGCTGTGCGGTCCCAATGGCCTTCCCCTCCGTTTCCAGAGTTGATAGGACGTTGGCAACCCACGTGCGGCAGCGCCAGTTCAGGTCGTTCTGCACGATTGGCGTTGTGCGGAAAATGTCGATCAGTCGCTTTTCATCCGCGACCTTGGCAATCAAGATGCGAACAAGCAGACTGTTGGTGCTCCTCACGTTGGGCAGAGGAACTTTCTCAAAAACCCAGCCACGGATTGAGTGGTTCTTGACATGGTGGCACATGCCAGGAACCTCTCTCCTATCTTCAACTTCGGTCCAACGAGAAGGCCCCAGTGGTATGTATGGGGAGTTGTTACTTTATGTTGAACAAGGAGGAGACGTGAAGTTGAAATCTTCGTTCTTCATCATTGACGACCCCGCTGGAGTACAAGGCAACATGCAGTCGATTCTTGTTGGCCCATCTAGAAGGGTTTAAAACCCATAAACTTTGGTTCCTTTTACTTGTGGAGCGTCTAGAGCTGTCGTGCAGCAGTGAAGGATTGCACCTATGGGCCAACATTGTTTTAACTGGCCTCAGCTCTGTGCGAGTCGGAAGACGGTGTGTGTGGCAAGCTTCCAGCATCGCGCCTGGTGAGGCCATTCCCGAGTCGAGCTAGGAAAATGGCTGCTGCGGTGGAAACGCTTGAGTAACGATCGCCAAACTACTCGAAACCGCTGTAATCGGTGTTCTGCGTCTGGAAAAATAACTGATCGTATACTCGGCATGATCAGCTCGGTGCTTTCAAAATTGCGGCCTTGACTTTGATTTCTTCCATATAATCTTCTGTGTAGCTTCTTCTCTAGCTCCGGGGGATATGCGCAAAGCCCTCCCGTTTGTTCGGTAGCGACCACACAGCAGCTTCGCATAATGGCCAGATAGAGTACTCCAAGATATCTTGTGAGAGTCTTGAGTTTCTAGTTGACTTCGAGGGCTGGGGATCCATGGAGTAAGTGTATTCCTTTTATTCCTTTTTAGCTGAAACCTTTTGGCTTGTGATAGCACTTTGTAGCTCTGACAAGCAACGTCAAATACAGAGCCCTTTGATCTCAGCTCAAGTTGCTTCCCACTCCGTCCTTCTGACAAAACACCATCTCAATTCCTTATCATTCTGCGACCCAGAGATATTTAGTAAGCCGATGCGATTCCGTACTTCCCGAGTTGGGCCCATGACCGGTAAATGCAGGGGAAGAAAGGCGCAACATTTCCGCTATGCGCACCACTCAGTCATCCTTCCGTAAGAGGAAGATAAATCGCACTGCGCTTACCAGACCCAGATATGCAAGAACCATCCAATAGATTCTAATTGCGCCTTCGCCTAGTTTGTTAATGATTACCACAACGAAAATTGCTTGGCAGCCTGGCTTATCTCGGGTTTATGCCCCTCCCTACCCCGCTTGTGTACTACCTTTATCGTGAAGTCGCGAGAGAACGAACAGGGCATTTCCTAGAGAAGGGGAGGGGAACAATTTTCTATAAAGGGAGCCGTTTATCCTTCCGTTGCCTCAGAGGCCTACCAGTATTACTCTGCTCACTCGATTTATACACAGCCAGCCAGTCAATTATCCTAACATGGCTCTCCACCCTTTTGCTGATCTCACGGCCGAGGAGATCAAAAGATCAAGAGATTTGGTACAGGATCTGCACCCTCGGGTGTTGCTTTCCTTCAAGGCAATCACTCTCGAAGAGCCTGATAAGGAACGCATGGTTGAATACCTCCAAGCGGATCATAACGCAGAGTCAAACGATATCCCCCCCCCAGCCAGGCTTGCCTATTGTGCGTACTATTTGCGAGGAACAGTGAGTGCCTGTCACACTTATCAGCTGTTCATACTTACAACAGGTCAACAGGACGACTTTTGTACGGCATGGGTAAACCTCGGATCCAGCACAGTTGTTCGCAAGGAACAGCTGGGTCTCGGCGTCAATGGAAATGCCGATTTTGCGGAAGTTGGCGAAGTCGAGGAACTTGTCATGCAGGATGAGACTGTCCAGGCTGAGATCGCCAAGCTCAAGCTCCCCGATCACCTTGAAGTCGTCCCTGAGCCATGGATCTTCGGATCAGACGGCATAGAGAGACCTCGGTTATTCCAAGTCTACATGTTCCTGCGAGAGAAGGGCAAGCCGGACTACAACCACTATGCCCACCCGCTGACTTTTGCGCCCATCTTTGATCCCAGCAAGAAGGTCGTCACGTCGATACAGAAGCTTGCCACCGGCGCGAACCATGAAGTGTTGGAAACCAAGCCGTATGAGCCAACGGTCTCGAATGAATACGTTCCAGAGGCAATGGAATTGAGGTCAGGTCTTCAAGACCTGAACGTCTCCCAGCCCAACGGACCTTCGTTCAGCGTCTCCGAGGACCGAGTCTTGAAATGGCAGAAGTGGGAAATGCGCATTGGCTTCAACTATCGCGAAGGTCTGGTGCTGCGCGACGTGCGCTATGATGGCCGTCCGCTATTCTATCGCGTCAGTTTGAGCGAGATGGCCGTACCCTACGGAGACCCACGCTCACCCTACCACCGCAAGATGGCTTTCGACCTCGGCGATGTTGGGGCTGGGATGGTTGCGAACAATCTTGCCCTTGGATGCGATTGCCTTGGTGCGATTAAGTATCTAGATGGCCTGGTGTGTGACCGGGATGGCAATCCCGTGACGATGCCGAATGCCGTCTGTATTCACGAACAAGATGGTGGAATTGGGTGGAAACACACCAATTATCGGACTCAGCGTACGTGGCTGGGACCCTCACTGGGCTGGGCTGGAGACTAACAACAGAACAGGAGCGTGTGTGACGCGAAACAGACAGCTTGTCCTGCAGCAGATTCTCACAGTCTCAAACTACGAGTGAGACTACCTTCAAGACTAGCTTGGCTAGCATTAACTAACGCAATCAACCACTAGGTACATCCTCGCCTTCGTCTTCAACCAGGCAGCTGAGCTAGAGTACGAAGTTCGTGCAACCGGTATCCTGTCAACATCTGCCATTGACGAGGGAACCGAAGTCGACTTCGGGACTATTGTGCATCCTGGCGTCCTGGCTGCACACCACCAACACATACTATCCTTGCGAGTTGACCCAGCGTTGGGCTCATACGGTGATGGAAACCGACTGGTCTGCCAAGAAGCCCATCCGATGCCCTTGGACGACTTCAATCCTTTCGGGAATGGATATCGGTCGGTTGTGACTCCCGTGGAGAAAGCCGGCGGCCTAGATCTCGATTCCTCCAAGGCCCGAGTGTTCATGATCCAGAATAACAACATCAGGAACCAAGTCAACGGCCTGCCAGTGGCGTACAAGGTCCAGGTGCCACCAATGCAACCGCTCATCGCACACCCGACAAGCGCCCATTTCCAGCGTGCTGAGTTTGCGGATCACAGCATCTACGTGACCAAGTATCGTGAGGACCAGCTGTTCTGCGGCGGGAAGTTTACCAACCAAAGTGAGTGGACTGCGCGAGCAATTATGAGGAGCTCAAGGGACTGACTGGTGACCAAAATAGGCAAAGGAGGAGACGGCATCAAGAAATGGGTGTCGCGAGGCGACAGTGTGCTGGACGAGGATATTGTCGTCTGGATCCAGTTCGGCCTCAACCATGTTCCGCGTATTGAGGACTTCCCCGTAATGTATTGCTTGGCCTTTGTCCTTTTGCCAAACCTAGCCATTGACACTCTCCCAGGCCCGTTGAGATCATCCGAGTCCATCTGAAACCGGTCAATTTCTTCACCAAGAACCCTGCGTTGGACGTTCCTCCCTCCACGCAGGAGAGGAACAAATCGGTTCTTATCAAAGATAGCGTCAATGATTGTTGTGCTGATCCGCCGGCGCATAAGCTGTGATGGATCTTGGGCTGATTGATATGAGTTGGGTGCTGAAGGAAATAAGTCGTTTGATACGAGGCCTTCTCTACGCAATGCTTCAATGTCGCTGCCCGGTTGGATTGGTAGTCTTTGTGACTAGATACTAGACTGTTAAAACCTACAATAGCAAGATTAAAGTTCTTCCTGCCCTTTAATACCGTGAGTGGTGCTTTTCTAGAGTCTGGATCACCCATTTTCCAAGATCGCCAACTCTTTCAGGTAGCTGGCTCATGAAAGGCTTACATTTAGTGTATTCAAATCGAACCCTCTAATCTGATGCCGAGTAATGTTGCTGTCAAGTAGATCAGCCGAGACGGATCCATGGTGGAGGACGCTCAAGTCTTTCTTGCGGGCTCCCTAGTAGCTCGTGTTGACACAACAATCAGCAAGGCCATTGGTAGGCTATCTCGCATAAAACAGTAACCGATAATTAAACTAATCACTGTCGGACAACCCCTTCCCCTTGAAGAGCCTCTGGTGGTCTCGGCAATGCGACGCCATGATTAAGCTTCCCGGCCAACCGGTATCCTTGTTTTCACCACTTAACTGACTTCCTTCTACAACCTAGCGCACTGTGAGTGGTCAATCGAGGCTAGAATTACCACCGTGCAGGCCCAGGTTGCAATGCGGTAATTAGTATGGGCCTTCGCTACCTGGCAAGTGACGTGTCATGCTTCAAACTCACGCCGACAATGGAGCTACTTAAAGACCTCTACGGAGTAGCAGTGGTAAGAATGACACGGTAACTTCAGTTCGCAAGTAAGTGCACCATGCTGTCGACGATCCGACTCGTTATCCTCAGCTCGTTGGTCGCCGCAACGGCCCGAGCGGCTCAATATGGCCACAATTATCTCACCGTCCAGAGGGATAGCGAGATTGTTGCAAAAAACTTTGGAAACGTCGAGGACGTCACTTTGACATCGCCTGCCTTTGACTCCAAGATTCTCCCGGCTGGGTTTTCGAATGGCACGAGTGGTCCTACCTCCGATGAGGACATTGGTAGGTGTTTTGGTCCAAAATCAGCATTGCACACGAGATTTGCTAACATGGCATACTAGATGTGTTTCTCGGGAGCCTAGCAAGCAAGAACAGTTGGATGCATTATCGCAAGGCCGATTTCACGTCAGAAGAAGGCCGCCCGTTCCCGTATGTTCGTCTGTCTGCATCATCATCCACGAAAGAAGACAAGATTCGGGTTTGGCTGCAGGGCGGCGTTCATGGGAACGAGCCAGCCGGCGACCAATCTCTCCTCGCACTCCTAGGAGCCCTCGACGCGAATCAAACCTGGGCAGCTTCGCTTCTTGAAAGGCTAGACATCCTCGTTCTTCCTCGCTATAATCCGGATGGAGTCTATTACTTCCAGCGCGCTCTTGCCTCGAATTTCGACCCAAACCGTGATCATGTGAAGCTCGCGCGCCAACAAACTCGCGATATCAAATCGCTGTTCAACAAATTCAGCCCACACGTCGCTGCCGACATGCACGAGTACACAGCCCCTCGCCGATATGGGACCTACAAGCATGCTTCTGATGGACTGTTCTCCGCGGCGAAGAACCTCAACATTCATCCTGACATCCGGAGTCTCTCGGAGAAGCTCTTCGCAGAAAACATTGGCAAGGCTATGGAGGCGCGAAGGCTACGGTGGGAACCGTACATTGAGAGTGGAGTTGCTACCAGCACCGTCCCTGGCTACGAGATAACATTTTCTGAGGCTGGTAGCGATGCAAAAATTGGCCGCAACTCGATGGGATTGACCCAATGTGTCACTTTCCTCATGGAAACGCGCGGCATTCGCCTCGCAGATCAAGAGTTTCAACGGAGGACTGCGTCTGCCCTGACGATGGTCTCCAGCATTCTTCAAACAGCCGCTGACAATGCCGACGAGGTATTGGCCACGATCAATTCATCCATCGCCGAGTTCATTAAATCTACCGATGACATTGTTGTGTCGGATTACTCTGAGCTAACTGACAGACGGTTCACAATGGTCGATGTGAACAATGGGTCTATTGTTCGAGTCCCCGTCCAATTCCGGTCAACCACGCCAACGGTCGCCAACTTGACTAGAACTAGACCAGAAAGCTACATAATTCCTGCCGGATGGTCTGGTGTAGCACAGAGACTACGAGGCTTGGGAATTCGCGTGCAGGAGTTGGAAAAGCCTTGGAGTGGAACAGTCGAGGCCTTGAACGTCACCTCAATCTCGTTTCGTAGTAGATACTACGAGGGCGCTGTGCTAGCTACGGTAACAACAGAGCCAGTAACTAGGGAGTTGGACCTTCCAGCAGGCAGCTTTGTGGTGAGTACGAGGCAGAAAAATGCCGCTTTGGCAATGATGGCGCTTGAGCCGGAAAACAGCGATTCATATGCCAGCACCAACATCATCCCTGTGGATAAGGGCGATGAATATCCCATCTTCAAATTCTACGGTAAATAGACGAGACAGGCATGCTAGTGATAACCAAGCGAGAACAGCCTGAGCACGGTCAATGCTTCATGTGGAACAGACTCACCACTTGGGTGGCTCACAGTGAACCTCGAGAACCTCAACGAGTTATCGCAGTACTTCTCTCTTATGCCTAAGAAACTGACGGCGACGCTTGCAGAGGCTCAGCAAAAACTTGGTACTGGATCTGGCGGAGTATCTCGCCAACAGACTGCAACCGGACAAACCATTCTTTTTCTCTGGTTGAACCTTGGCATCTGATAGAGAGTTCTTTCTTCGGCAAGATGGGCTTTTTGAGGACACGTTTGTGTCATTAGTCTATTTCCATCCAACAAGGCAGGCCCTTTGGCATTCGCACTCAACGCCGGTGGGTCATCCCCAAAGAAGCTCATGCTCACTCGTGGGGAAACGAGGCGCTTCTAATGGGTTCAAGTGCGCGTGGAAATTGGAGAAGAACTCGAGAGGGTAGTCTTAGCTGCGATGCAGCATATGGGTTTCATCCCCCAATAGGTACTAAGGGCGACGTACGCAGAGCACCCGACGGCAATCACAATCGTATTTCGAATTTCGCCAGGCCTTAAGAACCTACCCGATGCTCTCCTGGAGACCAAAGGCTTCTCAACTACGTAGTTCATCCACTTGTCGTTGGAAGGGTTCTTCGAGAACCTCGGAAGCTTATAACAAACCCAGAGCAGCGCTGCCATGGATAATATATCGCAAATCTGGCATGAGGAGGCCGTTGGCACCATTAACTCCTATTAGAATTAAGCCGCTAATATTATCCTGCAAAAGCAACAGAAGAGTGCATATCAAATAAAGGCTAACACTGGTATATATGTATGCATGCAATCATAGCTGCAGGGGTGCATGTATTCTCTGCCCGGCCTAGGTTCGGCTAACAACTGATGTATTCTACTGGCCCCTAAAGCAACCCAATTCTTGTTTCGAGCATTTAATAATCGCGTGGCCCAACGCATGTTCTTCAGGATCACCTCGAAACGCGGGCATTTGCGAACTTTCTCCAGAAAGCCAACCCCACGATAAACATATTTAGCACCCTGTGCAGGTACAGTTCTACTCGTTTCTATTAAATTGATCGCGTGAACACTTCTCATCCAAGCCTCGTGCTACCTGGATCCCGCCAATATGTCTCAGCCGGCTCTTTGCTCCTCTTGCTCCTCTATTTTCGAAGGCAGATACACATCTTTCCTTGAATTTCTCCAGGAGCATGGCGGCAGTTTAGATGGCAATGTCCCAAAACTGCCTCCCTCATCGTGGACGAGACGGTCAGAATTTGCGGACTGGGGAATCAAGATGAACGGCTCTCAACAGGTCCCCGCTTTGCATCTGCATCACAACTTGTCAAGCCTATTCGGATCTATGAATGCATGTGTTCTCTGCGCCGTAATCTGGGAGCAGATAAACCAACCGCCCAGAAGTCGAGCCGCGAGCCTCGAAAACGACTACTTTGGCGTCCCATTGATTATGCTCGAGCATCGTCCACCTTGGGGGCCTTTTGTCCTCGCCTTCATGTATGTGAAGCCGAGGAAGAACAACACGTACACGGTTCACCATTTCGAGGAATTTCGCAATTTGGAAGTCCTCGGTGCGGATATACTAGCTCCTCTCTTTGCAGCTTGCGCTAACTTCTGTCTGTAGATATGACAATGCCAAGCAATACCGATGTTTGGCTATCCCACTTTCACCGGGGCCGATCGTTGTCTCGAATTAAAAGCTGGCTTCAAGACGATACTGCTTTAGTCCCAAATGTGCTTTTGCCATCGTCATTGCCAACAAGACTTTTGCAAATAAAACCAGGTGCAAGGGCGAACGCTGTGCCCGAAGTCCAACTAGTTCAGGGATTGGGGCTCGAGAAAAACACTCGTTATGCTGCTCTGAGCCATTGCTGGGGGGATGTGAACAAGCACCCTCTCAAGCTTCTCGAAGGGAACATGACCAAATTCGCTCACGGAATCCCTTTAAGCAAAATCCCCAAGACCTTTCGGGATGCCATCGAGCTTGCTTCCTCGCTCGACATATGCTACCTATGGATCGATTCACTTTGCATCATTCAGGATTCAAAGGCGGATTGGATGTCAGAAGCAGCCCTTATGGCATCGGTCTATCTCGGCGACTGTGTCACGATATCGGCAACGGCCGCGGACGATTCTTCAACGGGAACAATGTCCGAGTCTATTCTCAGCCACCCCTGCCTTGTTACACCTAAATGGACCGGCCTTCGGGCTCTTGAAGGACTGACGAAACCCCTGAGGGTTGTAGACAGCACCTCTTACGCCCACCAAGTCTTACTTCGGCCAATCTTCCAACGCGGCTGGGTCTACCAAGAAAGGATCCTTTCGAGAAAGACCATTTATTGCGCAAGGGATCAGCTCTGGTGGTCATCCATTTCAAATGCCAAAGGGTACATGTTCAACGAGACGTGCAATGGGCATGAGTTTGACGTTCTACAGTTGCAGGGCGTCTCTCAACTCACATCGCCATCGGAGCTTTATTCCGTGACGTCAAGCTCTAGCCAACACCAAATGCTGTCCCCACGCTCCGTATGGGAACATATCGTTGAGGAGTACATGAGTCGACGCTTCACATTTGAGTCCGACCGCTTGATTGCGTTGGCAGGCATCGCGTCCGTGTATCAACGTCTCTCACAGGTGCTTGAGGAGACTTATGTGGCAGGCCTCTGGCGCCACACTTTTCTTCAAGACCTCTTGTGGACCACGCGGGAGGGCAGACGGGTCTGTCCACCGCAGCTTTACCGTGCTCCGACATGGTCATGGGCATCAATGGAGCCTAAAGACAATCAAACCAGCCGGTTCTCGTGGGGCAATGTAGAGGCAACTCCTTCAGGGATTGACATCTTCCTGAAAAGCCTAGTTGCCACTGTCGACACTATTCGAGTGGAGACGCCTGGCTCGCAATTCGGTTTAGTTTCGAGTGCATACGTCGTTCTCCAAAGTCCTCTCATCAAGGCGTACCTGTCAGTTCAAATAAAAGACGTCCCAAAGCACTTCACCAGAGAACAGATTGGAGAGTTTTTCCCAGGAGGCGGTCCGCAATATGCGGTGAGCACAATCTCACTTTTCGACCACAGTGATGACGCCACGATCCCAGCAGCAGCGCTGGAGATGGGACATGATGACCAGTTACTGGTCAAGCCTGTGCTGGATGATACTCCGCTACCGTTTAGCCTTCCAAAGAAGACAGTCGTCTACTTGGTTGTTATCGAGTGCCATCTTGACAACGACGGAAAGGGAGACGGGCATGGCTTGGTACTCATGAAAGGCCAACGACGAGGAGAATATTGCAGAATAGGGTATGTGCGTCTCCGAGAAACTGTCATGTATCCCTGGACCAGCCATGGCCACTTCGGAACGTTCGAGGCATTGGATCCGAGCGCATATCTTCAGCTAGGAAACAAGGCCGGTTACTACGTCTACCGAGTTGTCTGAGTGGAGGGGTTCAACTCATTTGTGATGCTTGAGAGCGATCAATCTTTAGACAGTAGAATTCTGCTATTTATTATTACTTGATTATTCAAATGGCATTATCTTCTACGGTTGTCATTCTTAAATAGGAGCTCCATAGGTGGAGGGGATTCGATGGGTCTTGGAGACAGATCCGGCTGCCATTCGTCGAAACCAAGGATTGAGTATGCCAGCTCGCAAGCTCATTGTTGCCAATTCTCTCTATTCAATCTTGTTTAACGGTTGTGATGGTAGAATTAATTACTGTCATTGCCTCTCAGTTATCGCTTCTATCGTATATCAAGGTCCCACAGGCGCCTTCTTGCCCAGAAATGTCGCGAATGGCTTTCTCTCCGGAAATGCTGGCTCGAAAGAACTCTTGACGAGTTCAGCTTCGCCTTTTGCCATGGTGAGCCAAATAGGCCTACCGTTGTAGGGCATTCACTCTAGAGGCAATCCAAACGGGGAGTAGTCTTGAAGAATCAGAGAAGCTAGCCGTGAAATAGGCCTCGGGGACAATACACACGCATTACAGCCGAGCCTTTACTGAACCAACTATCCTGCAAGGCCAATGTGACATCAATATTATGCTTTGTCCCTAATAACATTGTCAAGTCCTCTGCATTGCGCTCCGAGGACGACTAACCGTTCCGCTCAGAAATGTTGTCTCATTCAAGGTCGTTATTTCAAGTTTTCCTTTTACCCCCTGGACTGTCCAAATTGCCCAGAGCTTATTCAATGAATGAAAAACTTATGAATGGACCCACAAGCTCCGGGGGCTTTGTTGACAGGAACAAGAGACGTTCGCCAACTTCAGACTTGTTCAGATGGGGACAATGTGCCGGACCCCAAAGAAAATTGGGTTGTTCTTTGAGAACAAAGCCTTTGAACAATAGTCTCTTGATGTTGTTCCCAGGACAGGCACACCACTTAAGGGGTATAAACGATGACACCTCCTGCACTGAACAAGTGCTAAACCTGAACAAAAAGCCTCGCGCAGATAAGCAACCACAATTTCCAACTACTGCACTTAACAAGAATCAGCAAAAGTGCGATCCCGAGTATTGACCGTCGTACGACTACAACCAAGATGGCAAAAACCGAGTCGTTTTTCGGAAAGTTCGGGCCGTCCGTTGACCGGACCATGCTCCGCCAGATTCCGCGATTGCCAACGGGAGTTGCGCGCACCGAGCTGGTTGAATGGGTGAGGTATATTTGGCAGCTGTTCGAACAACGGGAATTTAATGCCCGCCTCGATGAGATCAAGAAGGCAATTCCGACATACTATACCCAATACCAGTGGGAGCAGGTTCGCACGCTAGAGTTGGAAGAGCCAATCACCAGTCAGCGCGAACTAATGGGTGTCGTCTACAAATGCCCTGAACCTATGTCTGACCTTGGCTACGTGCTCCGGAAAGTTGAGAAGCCCTCCTGCTCGGATAGACGTGAGCTCGCCAGGCTGGTTGTGAAACAAGTCCAAACGATGCACCTCACATTTGGTATTGTGCACGGAGCTTTACAGACCGGGAGCATCATGTTCACCGACAACGACAACGGCCCAAACTATACCAAGCTTTACACGATGGGCTGGATGAACGAGCCGTCCCCAATGCACCGCCATCCTCAATATACGGCTAGGTACCATCATCGTTGGTCCCCTGGCAACGAACCCCGTTGGTACCATGATATCTGGTCTCTGATGATGGTGCTGTCCGAGATTGCCGAGTGGAAACTACTCGACGCGGCGGGAAAGTCAAAAGAACAAGTGCGTGTGATGCAGGCAGAGAGGAAGCAGTTGGTGGTGAGCGATAATTGGAAGGGGGGCATGACCCCGGCGGTTTTCCGTCACGGCTTCGAGTCCATTGCTTGGGAACCCGAGGAGTTAGACGATTATAACTGCCTTGACAAGAAGGGATTCTTTGACACTCTGTGTAGCCTTATTTCACAGTGTCCGACTCAGGGAGAAGAAAGTGTCGATTGTTCAAAGTGCACTCCGGGAAAGAAATGACCTCTGTTCAAAAGAGTTGCCTTCGCGGAGGATGTCTAGATATCGTGGAATTGTAATAGAACTATTCACCTGTTGCCTTCTTCTTGCTGCGGCCCATCCTAGCTCCTAATTAGAAGGCCATCCGGTGATGTTGCAAATTACCTCGGATCGCTCGCCCAAGTCAGCCAGTGATATATGCCTACTATAGTCCCTTGAACCATCAGCATGTTTGTATACTGGATGTTGAGCGGTCTAGCCTCGGGTCCAAAATGACGTCCTAGCAGCGGGTGCACCACGGTACCACCGAGTAGTCTCGTAGGTATCGACTCGACCTACTCTCAACAGGGTTAATTCCCGCTTTTCTGATGTGCATTCTACTGTTCTTTCCAGACTAGGATACCCCTTGCATATAATCCAGTTACAATGCCAGTCTTTCTCGCAACATCCCGCTGAGCTGTACACCCTGACGAGAACCACGTATCCACGAACAAGTCCTTCCTCCCCCCCTCAGCCGTCCATTCCGAGACCCATGTTCCAGCTGGCACAGCTTTGCACGCCTCGGCTAGTTTGCCTTCATCTGAGTTGCAAAGCGCCCGGCTTTCGGCCCATTTTGTAAGCGATGGTGGATGGGGATGCCCGGCAACCAGAAGCGCGCCATTCGTGTCGACACTCAAGTTATCTGGCATAAATGGGACTTTGAACGAAGAATAGGATGTGATGTCGTGTGTTCCCACATCTACGGAGTAGATGTGAACAGATGCAGCGCTGGTGGCTGACACGGCTAGTGTCGTCTCATTGAGGAATTCGATGCCGTTTGCGAACGGGAGCCGTGCCACCACACGCACAGTGTCTGTTGAAAGATCAACGTAGACAATAGTGCCGAGAGGAAGGCCAGCATAAGTCTCTATGTGGGATAGAATGCGGTGATCGCGGGCTAGAAAATAATGGTCATTGGTGACGTAGAACTCATTGCTGTTGATCAACGTGATGGAGTTTGGGCTATGAAGCAACGGATGCTTGATTGAGTGGTGATGCCTGGCGACAGGTCGGTCTGCCGTGAGGTCAAGACCAAACACATCAACGCGAGACCCGTCCGTGTGGTGATTGGCAACGAACAGTTTGGCGGAAGCGGCATCATATGCTAGGCCCAATGAGTGTAGATCTCCCTCGTAGCCGACAAGATCAAGTTTCGTGAGGGAATCAGTGCCGGAGGCGTAATCATATACCCACAGGCCACCGCCAGTGGCCGGACCAGGATGAAATATTCCCTACATATCTCAAGATTAACATCACAAGCCCGCCAGAAGAGGTCGAAGAAGTGTTTGGACGACTGCAGACAAGTGTGGCGATGAGTGATGGTGGGTCACCGACTGCAACTATCAAAAACGCAATACTGCCCCGGCTGAGCCAGACTTTTATAGTAAGTAGAGACTTTGCTTACCATGACTGTATTCCACCTGTCTCGTCCCGGATCACAGCCGATAATCGCCAGACCCTGTTCTTCAATAAGAAGAGCATCCTCACAGTTCCGAACTCGGTCAGCAAACTTGACTTCGACCGACTCGAACGCGTTCACGGGTGAGAGTCTCCCTGGTGCATTTTTGAAAAACAGGGAAAGGATCTGAACCCGTGGCCAGAGGAACGGCCACAGCAGGGCAAAGCACGCCAAGGCCTGGCATTGACATCAGCAAGATGGATGAAGAACGCTTGACGCAGGCTTGCTTAAAATACCGGTTCGTGAAGCCATGATAGCTGTCTGGTCTATGAAAGAGAAAGCGCGGCTCCAAGTGATACTCTACCTTGGCGCTGATGCCTGGGAATTATATGAAACTAGGTTCGAGAGACCATGCTCGGTCCTCCGGGCAAAATATTAATAATTATCAAGCCTCACAAAGACGATGACACACGTGACGCGGATTGGCGTTGTACCGAGCCGATCCTTGGATGTTCGCCCTGCATTCGATAGCTCGCAAATAATTGTTACAAGAATCAGCCTCGGGAAGATTCTGATAAGAAGACAATGGCATTGTATCGTTCTAACAATCTAGTCTCAGCCATATCTCTTTTTGATCTCAAGCTTGCTTGGCTGTCAGCTTGGTATAATTAATTGAGACTTTTCTCTGGGCCAGTTCTGCTTGCACTAGTCTTATCACAACGCTTTAAGCCCGATCTTGGACTACAAAGAAAAAGGCGCAGACGTCCTGACGTAACCCGTCATGCACTTAGAACTATACAATCTTTCCAGGACATCAATAGAACAGCCTCACAATGCCAACATCTCACCAAGATAAGTTATGCAATGATTACGGCAATCCTTCTCTTGCCGGAGCCTCCTTTTAGTCTTTAGTACGAACCCTACTAAGCCTCCATGAGTTTTTTGAGAATAAGCATCATCGAATAAGAAAAGCTTCAGGTTGACCTAGTCAATCTGTTAACGACGGTTTGGCAGGCATGCTTGTCTGATGACTGAGATGCGTTCACAATGCCAGCTATGTTCATATTCACGCCTGAGCCAGCACAATTTCTAAGCACCCGTCGAAGACCAGCTAGTAACTGCCTGCACTTGGCTGCTTATGGTATTTGCTGGCATGTCTCACCGCTGTTGAGAAAGCGATTTCCATTCCACTTTGAGCCTGTGGCCAATACCATACATGGCCTGCAAGGGCGCTATCTACGTAATTGGGGATCATAAACCTCATAACTTAGCCACGGCAATAGTCAGCAAGGACGCGGTTTTTTTTATAGAAGAGAATACACGTTCAGAATGTCTCAAGCTTTGACAATGTGGGCTCCAGAGGCTGCTGCGCTTCAAACCACGATTCTTGGTCTTCTGCAGATGGCTACCGTAAAGTTCTCGGTCTGAGTGGGCCGCTATTTTGCTCATTGGCTTCGTTAATTCATGGCCTCTATTTCGATTCGATGGCAGGTTCTTCGCTCGCGAGAAGTTTCTTGAACCAGCCTTGGGTGTGGCCTCACGTACGTCCTATCGACTGCTATTCTGCATTATTTCCTTCGCAGGCGATCCCTGGTCTTAAGCATCGCCTTTTCCTAGGTTGAACGATTTGCCACCAGGAATGAGGTCAGTGCTCCAGCTTTCTCCCTACGCTTCGACATGCTGCTGAAGTCTGAGAGTATTCCTGGTCGCGTCTTGCCAAGCTATGTTACCGGCAAGATCGGTGCGTTGAAAACCCAAGTGGCAGTCTTGGCTTTGAGTGGTGTGATGATGCATGGCTAGCTAAGCATTGAGAATGTTGGAGGTTTGACAATTTCTGCATTTCTTTACTGACTTGCCTCTGGTGGACTGGTGAGCGTGATTGCTTCCTTGTCACCAGATCTGGAGCGAACGGGCATATGGATGGGTATGTTGTTCTTTATGTCAGGAGTTGCAACTCTTATTGAGCCCCCATTGCCTGGGTGATATTGGGCGATTAACCCGAGGCTCTTTGCACGTAATGACAGGTTATGGGGTATGCGGATATATTGACTCTTGGGTCCCACCATTTGTACGCTCGACTCACCCTACGGAAGAAAAAAGCAGCAATGGATACAAAAAGGAAAGAGTCGTACTGTTCGGGCTGTAGACTCATACTTCTTACAGTGTCTTTCACTTCATCGCAGTCCCGATTCTCTATGCTCTATTTAATGCCCCAACTCCCTGACGCCTAGACTCCATAACGCTCTAACATCCTGATGTCCTATCGATCTATTGTATCATTATGAATAGAGAGACCATCTAAGGAGAGATTATAAGAGTGAATGCCCAAATAAGCATGTAGCATATAATATACAGCCCGAATAGCAATACTCAAAAGAAGACATGTTACATGTCGGTAGCGTATCAAAGCGTGGCCTATCCAACTTTTCGGCGTACCGCCCCCTCACCTGCATTGGCCTGATAATAGCTGTGTCAGGGTTCTGCGTTTTACTCAAGCAGGTAAGTGACAATGACCTAGCAGCGCACCAGGTATGCACTTTCATGACAGATTGTGCACCAACACGTAGATCGGATAAGTATCTCCTAACTATATCGGACGCCGAACGATGTCGAATCAACTTCGTTTGATTACGCAGACGCACATTCAATAGCATCCCCTTAAACTCCACTTAGAAAGCACTACGCTCCTTAGCTTTTAATATAGTTTCCTTGCCTTAATTATCCTGATTAACGCACTTATCACCCTGATTGACTGTTACCTAAGGTAGCACGTTCTACGTGCTTAAACGACATCCGATCCTACCGTCAGCATAAAACTCTACGACCGGCTTGTTCCCGTAGACAACGCGACTGTTACACATTTGCTAGTTCCGTAGCTCAATCACGATAGAGAAAAAAGTTTTAACCTGATCCGCGAAGTTCGTCGACCTATCTCTACCTAGGTACGGCCACGCGTAAACTTGGTCACGCTCAGACGCTCTCATCAGGCCCGAAGCACAACACTCGCCGCTGACCTATATCTTGCGCCGTTAGAGTGGAGTTCTCAGGAGGCGAACCCGAGTCGTTCAGCCTATGGCGTGATGGTTTCCAACAGACCCTGGCTTATCAATATCCAGGCAGCAACTCACAACTAAGCTGAGAGCTAATATCATTTAGCAACTACTGTTGGTGGGTGACCACCTATTATGAGAGACTTGACCTGCCCAAGAGTAGGGTGCCTTACTTTTAGTCTAGCGGTCATTGACAACTACCAACATCAACTAACTACTATCGACCGACAACTAAAATATCCCAGATTAGAAGACCTGCTGGTCATCACGTAGAGCAAAATGTTCATAAAATGGCCATGTCCTCTCTGTCCTGGATGCTCTCAGACGACAGGAACAGCACTTATCCCAAGCATCACAAGCCCAATTAACTTCATTCTAAGTCCTCTTTTCTCTACTGGCACATCTTACCTGTTACTCTCAAGTTGCTCCCTTCGCACTATCGAAATCCCGAACATGGTTCGGGACAAAACTTCGGCTGTTGAGGCATCTTGCGGCAGAACGGTTTCTCTGCTGGTCACATGACTTGCGCAAATCTCGGCTCAACTGATCGCTTATCCTTGCCGCCATCTTGATGACCCCTGTCTTCACCCTTTCTTCACCTCCAATTCCCTCCTCGCCGAGGCTACTGCTTATCAAGCTCTCCAGCCCGACCAGCCATGCCAAATCTGTTCTCTGGAATGTGAGTAGCGTACGGAATTTTGAAAAATACCCGTGGCACTCCCCTGACTCGTACCTCGCACAGTAACTCTCGCCTCCGGGGAACCACCTCCAAGACAGGAGGGCCAAACAAAAGCCCGACGACCTCTACCGCCGATGGACCATCAAAGTTCCATGACCCTCAGTCCTCGACGTTAGAGCCTAGAATTTCACTCCTAGAATCGCCATCACTCGGCGAGTCGATGTCGATGGGCACGATGCCTCCAACTCTCGATGACTCTCGACCCCTGCCATTGTGGCTTGACCCTGCCCACGCCAAACACATAGTCAAGGGAAATTTCATGACCCTTAGTACCCGGCCAAAGACTGTTGAGCAGGGTGAATGGATAGCACATCAAGGTAGCGCTCTATCAGGCCGTCCATGAACATGGCCCTATTGTCTAACAGTCTATAGTCGTCGAGCACTACCGAAATCTGTGGAACTTGGTTCGTCTTGTTCACGAGAAGGAGGATGATGAGAGCAGTATATGTAACTCCTCGACTTGTCCCAAGATGTCAGCCGGAAAGTAAGTGGTCTGCTCATAACAATCTGTGCCTATAGCTAAGAGAGGTAGAAACCACTCGTATACTTGGCTCAACAAGAACCACCAACCCGTGGAGCTTCCAGCACACCAGTATATAACACTTATGCAACAGTGGATTTCTGAAAAGCTTGATGATGCTCTAATGTTTCCGACTGATTCTTCTAGCCTTTCTTACGCCCATCACCCTGAATATTCGAACGATGTACTGCCTCAGAACGACAATTGGTTAGGTGCTAGAAGCGGGTTCCCAAAGCAGTTTGCAAGCACTTGCCAGTTGATATTTCGTCAGATATTCCGAGTCTATACCCATCTCTACTGGGATCACTTTATCGACCCCTTCTATCATCTCAACCTCGAGAAGCAGCTAAATAGTTGCTTTAGCCACTTCGTCCTGACAGCCACTACTCTCGATATGCTACAGCCCGATGAACTTGAGCCTATGCAATACCTTGTTGATTTATGGGCAGCTGATGGCACCTTTCCTCCGGAGTCGAGAGCATATGCATGTGCGAATCTAGAGAGAGGCAGACATATCATCAGTCTCAGCGCTGCGAATTGAATGGGGATTGGCTTGCAAGTCCTTTAGCGCTTAATGGCCATCCAACGCCTGGGGTGAGATCTTAGTGGTCGGGGTTACAAGATTGCGGCTTATCAATTGAGGAATCCAAATTAAGAACGACCGAAACTCTTATCACCCATCTCATGTCCCCTCTCCACAACGTAGCCGTTCCTCCCGACGTTACCTGTAAGAGGCTCAGCTTAGGCGTGAGTAGGAGCTGCCTAAGTAAACCACACCTTGATTCAGCCGGTTACATAAGAAGCATGATATTCAGACAGGATTCTTCTAAGTCTAGTGACCTATATATAACGACAATGGGCTCGTGAACTAGAAGAACCACATGAATGTCCATTTATTATTGTAATTGGGAAGCTAGATACGTCTTGAACGGGTTGATAATAATCTCTGCAAGTGAACATATCCGACGATTTGGCTAGAAATGCGGATACGAAAGATGGACGGGCAGATGGGTCCTCAAGGCCTGTAGAAACATTGTTCTGCTAATTACGTCTGATTATGCCACCACAGACCGCCCGCACAGTTAATCTTCGCATATGCTGGCTCAAGCGGCATCGTAAATCCTGCAAAAACAACTCCTCTCTCTTGTTCTCAGCGCACCGAGCGCTGAAGCTTTCAACAGAATGGCCACCCTACCTGAAATCATCGTGGTGTCTTCGACAAACCCAGTAAAAGTCACGGCAGCCAGCAAAGGCTTCAACCGCATGCTACCTGGTCCCTTCGAGTGCCGCGGAATCACCGTCCCTTCAGATGTATCGGACCAGCCCTTTTCCGAGGAGGAAACGCTGCGCGGAGCTATGAACCGGGTGCAAAACGCTCGCGCATGTCAACCGGAAGCGGACTACTGGGTGGGGATTGAAGGTGGCGTGGAACTCCACGAGGATGAGATCAGTTCCTTTGCCTGGATCGTTATTACAAGCAAGGAAGGCCGTACTGGCAAGGCACGCACCTCGTCGCTATATCTTCCGGCCGAGGTGGCGGCTTTGCTGCATGAGGGTATGGAGTTGGGTCCTGCGAATGATAAGGTCTTCGGCCAGGTGAATACGAGGCAGGGCAGTGGTGTGGTGGGATTGTTGACTGGTGGTATTTATGATCGATGTGATATCTACGAGCAAGCTGTCATAATAGCGCTTATTCCGTTCAGAAACACCTCATTGACTTTTAAATAAGACGACAGCTACTCATAGTAAGGCTGTCATATTTAAATATTAAAGCATTAATTACATACTGTCAATACTTAAGCAGAGGGCAGCCGAAGCTCAATAACGCTCTCAGGCGACCCGGAGTTGAAGTAAACATTCGTAATCTCAAGACCGGCCTTGGTAACAATACCTCGCTACTCTTCCTCAGTGCGCTCGTGCGATGCACCTAGATGTCCTAGCATTATCATATCCATAGCAGTAGCAGGCACCGAAGGCGCGCTCCTCGGACAAGACAATTCCGTTGGGAAAGACTCGGGAGTAGCCAGGCTTCAAGGCTGGCTTTAGGTTCTGCAGAATCTTGACGCCGTTCTCGTCGCCCCAGTCGTGCAGGATCGAGTGGAGCATGTAAGCGCGGGCGTGCTCAACGGGCTGTGGAGTGTAAAAGTCGTGCGACTGAAGCTCGAAAGGAGGGTCTTCTTGAACGGTGGCGATGACCTCGGGCTGGTCTTGTCGGACCAATCTGCCGGGCGGAGTGGGATGTGCCCCAACAAAGGCCAAGGTCGTGGCCCCTGCCGCCACCAACGTCGACAACAAACACGTCGCTAATGTCTCTGTCGAAGCCGTCGGCCAGGCGCTCGGTAACGGGGTAGAAGGTCCACCAGTCCAGGCTGCCGGCGCGGTACACAGACGTGAAGGATGCAAACCAGTCAACGAACGGCGAGTTGGCGGCCAGCCAGTCGAAGAACGGGAGCGAAGAGTAGAAGTATGACTGGTACGGCCCATCTGTCAAGACAGGCTCCTTGTAGCCGGCCTTTTCGAAGTGCTCAGGGAAGTTGCGGAACGACCTCGAGGAAGCGCGATGGCAGAACAGGATGCTCTTCTGGTATCTGTTGGTGGCGGGGGCGTTGGACAGGTCCGTGGCTTGCCAGCCGTTTGGCTTGGAGTAGCGAACGACTCTGTGGGCCGCAAAGTGCCTCATGAATCGACCGAGAAGAGGCACCTCGATGCCCGTCTTTTCAGCCAGGGCCTCAGTGTTGAGGCCATCCTCGCCCCAGAGGAAGGCATGCCAGTCTCCGGATACCTTTGCATAAATTCGGAGCAATGAGGGCTGTAAGTGATCCGGGAAGGCGCCGTCCAGGCCATAGGCAGTATGTCGTTGCACAGGCCGATGGCCGCTCTGCCACGCATATGCCACATCCTCGGCCGCCTGACCAGTACTATCGTCAAAACGATTGAAATGAATGGCAGCTGTACGGACATGTCGTTCTGTAATTGCGATCAACATCTGTCGATATAACTGGGTTCCGATCCCAGAGGGAACACCTGGTGCTGCGTTGCAATATCGCCGAAGCTCCTGGGTGAAGGTCGATGTGGTCCAGGAGCTCGATTGTCGACCTCTCTGCGATACCGGCGCGAAGTGTAGGGTATTGGCTGATGTATGAGAGAAACATTTACGTAGGATTGCATGAGCGACTGGCTGGATATAGACAAGATATCTCAATATCAGCCTTGAGACCAGTGGGGAGAAGAAGCGTGCGACGTAGAACTCATTGTTGGTCGCCAGGCGGGCTTTGTGATGTCGAGTTATCGAACATATCTTTGCTCCCCATATACAAATCCCTCTTGGCCGTGAAGGGGCATTGTAGTGCTCTAGCATCAATAACTCGGAGATCCGCGCCTACTGGCCACCATCGAGGTTAATAAGCACCATCAGCGTCTTAAGAAACTCGTCGTGTGCATCTAGATATGATTGGGCGGCTGCAAAGTCTTATATGCTTTGACCTTTGGTATACGTTTTGAGCAGGCCATCAATCGGTGAGACACATGCCCTCACAAAGAGGTCCAGATACACGCCCTCTAATCTATTCGCAGGGTCAGAGACGAAGGAGTACCCCGGCGTGGTCGTGGAGATCTTATCTCGGATATGTCTGAGATCGATGTCATCAGGCTCCCAGTCATACATCAAGCGTTTGCAGCGAGCAGTGGCTGTTTCAAATACCTCGCGAGCCAGGCCGCGGAAGTTCTCCATTGATAACTGATGTATACCATCCCAGGAAAGCACCTCACTATCGTCACTCCAATGGAAATAATATACTGGTCCCTGGGACCGCCGAAGAGCATTGCCATAGGACAGAAGGCATAGGAATTCGCCCATAGGCGATAGCGTGCCGTCACACATGCTCTCTTGACGGACAGCATTGAGTGCCTTCAGCTGGCCATACCGCGGTCGAGACGGAATACCGACATAGCTGTGCGGAAAACGAGGTAGTACCGCCTCGAGGAAGATCAATCGTATACAATAGATTAATCTTGCTAGTATTGGGGTAAACCGGTTGGGCTGGAGGTACTCATCGCCGTTGGGGGATGATAGGACACGCACAGCGCTGAAATACACTAGCATTGTGGAACTCGCTGTCCTAGGGTTACAGCTCATGCAAAACGAATAGCACTCATGGTAGTGTGACCCTTCATTGTAAGCCAAACCTTCCACGCCTAAGTCGGTTTCTCTCCTACCATAGCTAGTGCTGTTCAAGGAAAGCTTCGAGTTATAGCAGTTATGCCTTATAGCATACTAGCTAGTGCCATTCATAGACAGCTCATACCTCGTAAGCTCAGCTAGCAACTATTCCTTATATGGTAGCTCGCTCCTAATATAGCAGCGTGTTACTGGCGTAGCAAGCGCAATCAGTCCCGGGATCGTTCGCCAATTTGTGGCCACCCCCACCGCGCCACCGCGCCAAGCCGACACACGACAGAGCAGTATGGCGAGAAGCCAAGCAGAGCGCTCAGAAGAAGCCCAAAAACCATCACCCAGTGGACCGATCAGCAAGTCTCTTAAATGGCAGGTCACAGGGCAAGATGCCGTTCGCGGAGTGCAGCTGCAAATCATCCTCAAGCTCGAAGTCTCCGAATTGTTTGCGAGCACCAGCAAAGACGTCGCAAAGCCACGAAAAGAGTCAAGGCACTTCGTGTCTAATATGCCGAGCAATTTCAGCACGACTCGAGAACTTGATGTCCTCCGGACGCCCCAAGAACTCGAGGTTAAAGTCGGCGAATTCATCCACTTCAATGACCTGTTAACCAAGAGTCCTGCACGACTCAAAACCATTGGAGACCTGATCGCAGAGAGCCCCGTACCAATTACGTCTCAAGACGTCATCGAGTTAGAGGCGATACCCTAATAATCATCACCTACCCCCTAGAACCCTTCCAGACGAGGACCAGCCAAACAAGGGAGATGACTCAGAACGTGTCGAAGATGAGTCTAGAACTGTGGTGGCCAATAGCTCCGATCGGGCGCTAGAACAAGGTTCGAAAAGGCATGCTTTATTGAGTAGAATAGTATATGCCCTTTCGGCTCAGCCGCCGGGTGTATGTGTGCGTTCGTCTACATACCGTCCTTTCAATTATCCGAATTGTCCTTCGCGCCAGTCCCTGAACTCTTCTGGTTATGGGTAAGTCTAGAAAGCTTGCGAGCTCTAGCCCTCTCTGAAGGTTGTACAATCTCATGAGTTATAGCGTAGGGTCGAGCGAAGTCTAACGTCGAGAACCATTTCTTAGCATCGCGAGGGCGGACTAAGGACTTGCTCCAGCCTATACCATATGGCGTGCGAATATCATTGAGGTCAATTAGCCCCCCCCCCATGCCAATTGTCACACTTATACGGCCCCAAGGCAAGGCCTATCGCGTAGAAAAAATCCAGGTGGAGTTGGCCAATGTTGGTGTCCTGCGCTTTTCCCGGCACAAGCTCGTAGATGATGGCCCAATGCCAATCAACATCGTCTACTACATCTCCCACCGGTGGACTGATTAAAGGAAGTTCGTCGCGATTGACGGTTGTCCATCCATAGCATATGGGAATGGCGGCGGTTGTACCCGATCGGAGGGTTTTGCTATTGTCTTTGGCGATTGTCGAGCCTCGTCGCTAAACGTATATAGGTTCCCGATGGCTTCTGCGGCAGTTTTGGGCCCGTTCTTGACTGTAATAGTTCGGTTCGCACCGGAAACGGCGTTAGTATCCTCATCGGCCATGGCCCATTTCATCTTCTCGAGCAGTGCGGTAGTGATGCATTCGTCCTCAAAAGGCCAGTCAGGAATCATCAGCTTAGTGCCCATTGGTGAAGGCTGGGTCGGGCGTTTTGCGCGCCAGAACTAGGTAGACGGTAGGATATCAACAATGGTACGCGGAAACGGAGAGGGACAGAGGCCAACGTACGACTTTGAGGGCAACAGGATCGTCATCGCCAATGGAGACCTTGAAAACCATACCCTCCCGTCCATGGCCGAGGAAGTCAAGCCATTTTATCTTGGATCCGCGTCTGGGAAATTGGCGTGATTTGGGGTGTTTAAAATCGTACTGGGTGGTAGATGGTGCGCCGTCGAGAAAGGATTCGTCGGTGGCCGACAAGTCGATCTTATCGATCGTCGCCGAGTTCAAGCCCATTGTGCTAGCATAAAGTCAAGGGAAGGGGGCCTTTTATCAATCCTCCGCCTTTTAACCGCGCTAGCGAGATCGCTAAAGCTTGGGCCCCGCTGAGCCAGGTACCGAGTTACGTGCAAACCGAGCCCTATGATTGAGTCGACTCCTCACAACATCCTTGTCATGGGCGTAGCTTATCAACGATGAGCGAAGAGGTCAGACGGCGACTAACAGGACTGTAGCTGCTAGAAAGGGGGAGAGGAACTGACTTGTATTGATCCCTCCCGTGTCTCTTTTATAGATGAACCTCTCAGCGGCTTCGCCGCTAACCGCCCCAGGCAGCGCCGTGTTCCCGGAGACCTCGCTGCGTCTTCGCTTCTGTTTTCCTTCCTAGCCGCTGCCTTCCTGAGCCGTGGCAGGCTAGCTCCTGGCAATCCTCAACCCGGCAACTTGTCCGCAATATACAGGGTTCTGCTTCCTCGATATACCCGTACCGGACGACCCTTATACTCCATCCGTGACCACTCCTCCTCTTTCACGGGCACCATGTCACCACTCCGATTCTTGAAGCAGTAAACCCCCTTATGATGCGATAAGCTCGCATTGACGATACGAACGCTGGATTTTGAGCTGAGTTTTGGGAGTGGGAGCTCACTCCCACGACGTTTGCTGCCGTCCTCCTTTCCCTTTGCCTTGCCTTTGCCTTTCTTGTCTTGCATCAGTTCCTCCTGCTCCTCATCTTCTTTTTCCTCTTCCTCTTCCTCTTCGTTATACCCCTCACCCAGCCCTTCAGGCTCTTCTCTACCACTTGGTCCTGCCTCCACCGGATATGTTGTATCTGGATGTGCTGATTCCGGGCCAGCCACCTTGGAATACACTTGTGTCGAGTATTGTTGTCCAGCATCTTCTCCCAAGGATTCCCTTTCTGGGTGACTAGAGCCTTCCATTTGGTACTCCATGTCGTCCATAACTTGTTCTACACTGCTCCCCTGCTGCGTGTCAGGATTTGGGTCCTCTATTTTGTCCTTGGAACCAAGCCGCTTCGCAGTGAAGCCCGATGTGTTATGCCGGAAGTAATGTCCTTGTAGATGGCTCGAAGGGTTTTGGCATTGAATTCATGCCAAGGTTCCCATTGTTCGAATTCTAGCGTCTGCACGACTACTGTATTAGGGCCCGGCCCGATACACCACGGCTTGAGGGTAGGGTTTCGTTTAGAAAGGACGGATGAAATTGTTTCAGGGGCTATTATGAACAAAGTTATCAGAAAAATAGCTTGAGACTGGGGGGTTCAAGGGGGCTGTGGATACAGGTAGGTCTGATGAGCTGCGTCGCATAATGTGTATTTGTCCCAAGTCAACTCGCGAAAGGGCCCTTGAGCCTTATAGCAAGGGAAAAGAGGAATCTTTCGGGTTTGCGGCATGTGCGGAAGTGCGGAACAGCGGCTCACTAGACATAATTCACAGAACCTTCACAGGACACCCAGCGTAATGCATGCATTTTACGAGCCGCAAAGACTTGGCATCGTGCAAACAGGTTCATAACCAGGCAGACGCCTGCCTGCGCATGGGCAGGCAAGCCAACAGGCCAACCGCAGGCCGCCTTGAGCTGCAGGCCTACACTCACATGATTTACTAACGCTAGACGGCTGAGCGGCGACTGATACATGGGCGCCCCCCTCTGGATATTTGGGCGCCTGGTAGTACATGCATTCACGGTCTCCAAAGTATGCACCATGAGTGTTAGTGCACCTTCGAAAATTTCGTCTGGCGTGGGTTTATAGTTCTCGCCTGGGCTAGGGACAGAGTCGTCAGCGTTAAAACTGAGGGCCTGCATTAGAACGTTCTTTGTGTCTCCATAGCCGAGAAGACCGTAGGCGAGGATGTTTCTCGTTAGGTAGCTGTCGATTGTTAGACGGATAAGTGCGTACGAGGAAAGGAGTCTTACCTACCCTTGCTGATGCGAGAATCGCTTCGAACTCCGGACCTGCTCGATAATGTCATCCATTGACGCCTGAAAGCTTTCCTTTGCCTTTTCGGAAAAGAGCATGGCCTGGACCCTCATGAAAAGTAGTGGCCAGTTGTTGTCGCCCTCGACAAGGGGAAGACAAGCGAACTATACCTGTCCCTGGAGGGCGGGCACCCTGGTACCTGCCATGTCCATTACCCCCGCAAGGTAGGAGACCTGGTGCTGACATGTTGATCCGCAGAACCTGGGACACGGCGGGTAGGAGAGAGAACGGGCCGGTAGACCACTTAGTCATCGAGGCACCAGGATCCGCGTGAGTGACCGTTGCGGGCACGAGCGATGTGGGCGGCACGAGATAGCTCCGGGCAAGGCACCGATATACCGAGGGGGCATGGATTAGCAACACGGTGTGCCTCCTCGCTATCCTCCCCTCAAGGTTGGCCTGACAAAGATGGTGATGACTGGCAGAGGGGAATTCAGCATCGGGGGTCAAACTTACAACACGTCGCTTCGTCGGGCAGCAGTTGCTGCAGAATAATTCTACAACTTGGGGCTTTCAGGGGCCCAGCATGAGCAGCGCCAAAATCATCTGTGACATCCTATCTTTGGTCGACCCGAAAGTCTTTATCAACAATCCGGTCATAAACCATCCCATCTACATTGACATGCGCATTCCTGATGAAGTTGAGCGCAGGTACGTCAGAGTTGCCACACAGGGCCGATTCCTAACTAACATTGAAACAGCTAGAGCAGCCAGCCCGCGGGGCTGAGGACAACTCATCAAGGCAATCTCTTCTGGCATCAGAATCCAAACAGAATTTCCAGCGATGCCACGACTTGCTACAGCAGGCCCAGCAGCATTGGGGAGGTCACGGGTTTATAAAAGTCCCAGACTAAGGGCTCAAGGCCACACGTCACGGAGACGGCAGGGGCGACATAGATGGCCCATTCCTAAGCCTTGAGAGTCACACGTCGCCAAACTCATCTGGGCCGCCCATCGCAAGGAGTCGGCCAGGAAATTGCTATCCAACCAAGTGTATCTGCCAGCGGGCTCAAACTGGCCGGCGGTCAAGTTTACTTTATCAATCAAGCGCCCCAAGGAGTATGATGCGTACTTCGTACAGCGCTTATCCGCCCATGTTTGGAGAAATGTATGGTTTCAGCCTACATCTCCAGCACAACAAAACCCCCAGCAACTACGCAGGAACAAATCCATTTTGCTTCAGCTCAGGCGAGGTCCAAGATCGGTTAATTGAGGGAGTGACTTGACCAGGTATCAGCTTGGAAGGTAACTCTCAAAGCTGGTAAAAGGGTTCTAATACGGTTGAACTATATGCTGTAGCTTTATCTGCCAGCTAAATGAATCACTGACACCTGCTTTCACGTGAGGCCGGACGGAAAGATGCCATAGATCAAAACACAATCAGTTCCATTTTTTCACGCTTCCACATACCAGTACCCAAGCACACTGAGAGGCGTGCACAGAACCCTTCCCTACCCTGGGAGGTCATTCAAATTGTCGAGGAGATTATGCTGAGTCGTCATTTAATTATCGATCCTCCATTGCCTCTCACCTATGAGGACTTGATAAAGCGGGAATCAGATGATAGGATCCTAAGCATTAATTTCTAGATTCTTTCTACCTGCAAAGCGATCAAAATAGAAGGGATGAGATGATTTTAGAGGAATAATATTTTCACCTTTACATAAAGGAAGGCAGCTAAGTACTCACACCTCTACCAATCTATATTAGTCTTAGGCCTCTTTTGTGTATTATATAGTGTATTCTTACATAATTTACACTTATATTAGTTCTTTTTCGGATAAGTAATACTATTACTAGCTACACACTTAACTTAGTCTTAACTTAAGTAGTTAGCCTAATCTCTTCTAAGAACCCTATAGGTTCTCCTTTAATACTTATATAAAGACTCAGAGTATTTACCACACTTAGGATAAACACTAGGTGTATTAAATTGCTCTTTAGTTTTCCCTTTAACTGGCCTGATAGTAGGCTCTTACTTACTCTTAGGAGAAAAACTTAATGGCTGCTAGACTGAGTACTTATGTTGTTAAATGAGATAAAGATTAAGATCTTTCTTGGGCTGCTCTAAACTATACCTGGGGCATTAAGTAGGCTTGTGGACATCCTGTAGGTGCTTCTCTAGCCTGGTGACAGGCAAGTCTACATTATAAAACGAGTAATTCTCGTTCTTGTGATAGTTCTCTAGTATGTGAGTTCTTAGCTTGTGGAGGGGGAGAGGTTAATTGTCGTAAAAAGTGTAATCTTTCATGTTATGTTTAGTCTGCAGGTAGTTATAATAATTCTCTTCTAAAATCATATTGTTGTATTCTTTACAGCTCCTTAGAATATGGGTTTTTAAGTGATCTTCTAGGAGCTTATCCTTATGTTTAGCGTGGTCGCAGCAGCAGTATTTTACCCACTGGTGGCTAACTAGAAGATGTATATAAAGGGAATCCTTTTAGTTTGCTCTTTTATAGATAGGGCACTACTTAAAGAGATGTTACTTTTTGATGTGGTTTAGATTAAGGCGGTTATAAGAAGCACATCTAATATATAGCTAGAAGCTATAATCACTCTATAGGTAAGCTGTGATTTTAGTCTTAAGAAATATCTCATCCTTTCATGTACCACCTCGAGCAACACGAACGGACATATACTTTAAGCAGCGACGGATTAACATATGTCAAGGTCTTTTCAAGACCAGTTAGCTTCAGCTTTCTTGAAGCTCTAAGACTAGCATCTTATTCAGAATCGCCTAAGAGAACATCAATGCGTCTGAAGCTCCTAACAAACCGGCTTTCTTTTCTTCGATCCTCGTCATCGTGCCTAGCTTCGAGACCGCGCCTTTGTGCGGGTGGCGAAATCACTCCTGCTGCTAAAGTCGCCTTACATATGCTCCTTGAAGATTCGTCTACGTGGCCTTCTGCCTCACTCGCCGAAATAAACGAGCAGACCGGTTGAGCCAAGAGGCACCGGAATATCGGTGGCTACGACCAGCCCTGCAGACTTTGTAATACATCGCGCTGCAGAAACGGTTGCATTTCTCGTGTAGACGTACGCCAACTGCCAGTAAACGGCACCCTCACTGTCGGCATACGCAGTTTTGCCAACTTGAGTAACCCGGCCATAGACGCCTTGCAGATACGGTCTCATCATGACTCATTTCTTCGTCATAGTCTACGATGGTTTCGTAAGCATTGAGAAGCCCACCAAAACGTCGAAGTTGAGTAAATATCCATACCTTTCCTCCCGGAAGCTTGGCCGAAGATCTTTGGCAATGTATACGCTGCAACTAGATTCTTGTCTCAGCAAGATCATCATACAATCCCCATTTAGGAAGCCCAATTACTCTCCCGGGGCCCGCGCAAGGGGCCCTCTTCCTAGCACAAACCGGTTGCAGTCGTTTTCTGACTGTTATCCATGTTTGCGTCGTATCTATGCGCAACCCCCGCTCTTACTCCGAGTCTGGCATTCGTCTTGCAGTCGAGCACAGTAACTCCCTTGCATGGCTGGAACGTTGACGCTTCTAAGTTTTGTTGAGAAACATAGGACTTACGGGGCTGAGAGTCTTACTCACGGCTGCGTAAATCGGATGCCGGCTTCGGACCGACTACTTTCTCTCAAGTCCGCATGTGCGCTTGAATTGTGATGTCATCGAGCATTCACTCATAACACCGGAAGACTTTTCTAGGAAATTCGGCGGTGCCCTTATTCATATAGGCGAGGTGTATTGGTAGCAAATGAGGGACAATGGATGACCTCAGCGGCCTTGGAATTTCTATAAGAACCTCGCGACTCTCTTCAAATGAAGGAAGCTTTTCTTCACCAGCACCTATCCAAACATATCCAGTTCCATTCTACTATTTTATCCATCACACTCAAGATGAAGTTTTTCATGCTACCATGGCCATCCTTGCCAACGGCATCTATGCGATGCCCTGGTCTGTCGGTTCCTCCAGCCAGCCTGGCTCTGGTGTCAACGAAGATATCACGTTAGTCCATCACTGAGTCGATTTAATTATCATCTCATCGTTGCTTTCTCCGTGTCTTGTCAAACCGAAAAGGCAATTGCGGTCTGCCATCGAGGGTTCTCAAAACCCCTTCATTGATGATCTTCGGCTGATAATGATCCAAAATCTCTTCTAGTCTTCATATCAAGTTGTCTCAGACACCTATGCAAGATGAGAGGATCCATACCTCTCAGTTTGACAAATGCTTGAGAGTTTGCTGGCCCACTATGCCAAAATGCCACCCTGGCTGGGTGAGACACATTACCATTGGCCTGCTTGGTTCCTGTTCTTGCTAACAAGAACCACAGTACTCTAACAACTTGGTACCAAGAAGGTCCCGAATTTACAGTATGCTGATCTTCCTACTAATCACGTTGATACAGGGAACCAAAGACCACCCATGCTGGACTTGCTGTGAGGCCCCTGGAGATCAGTCTCAGCTTTGAGATACTCCTCGAGACCTAAAGATTCATTTGAGAAGCAGGAACGAGGGTTGATCTACAAACTAAGACTGCAGCGTAGGCCGAACTTAGTTAGACTCACACGGTTAAGGCTGCTTGAAATGATCGTCTTTACTTTCTCTTGAAAATTCGGCACTCTTAGGTAAATGAGGGAAGATATAAAAATGGGCAGTCGGTATTCGATTCTATGCCTCTGATATGACTAAATTATCTAATTATGATTATTGAAATAAAAAAATGCCAAAATTAAACCTCCTCCTTCCAGAACTGTAGGTGCCTAAAAGGCTTTCAGTATCACAATCCCTCTGCAATGATAACCGCAGCTTGCTCTGCTAAAGCGTAAGTAGCAACCTGGAGGTTAGCAGATATGGACAACGGGAAGACTGATGTATCCGCCACACGTAAGCCGTCGACTCCCTTGACTCGAAGGTTAGTGTCCACCACTTTTCCCATTGCTGCAGTACCGCTTGGGTGATAGCAACCGCTAAAGAAGAAACATTAGTACAATCGAACTTTTTTCTCAGCTCGGACTTTTTAATTCACACTCACCCAGCTGCTTCTCGGATTCTGGCATCAATCGCCTCGTCTGAGGAGTCGACCGTGAGGGGATTCGAATTCAGCTCTCCTGTTATGATCTCACGGCCCACAACTGTTTCTTCGCTCGTCAGGAGCTTGATGTCACGACGAATTCCCTCTCGGAGCGCATATCGATCGACCGCCGTTCCTAAGAAGTTCGGGTTGATGATTGGAGGATCCTGGATATCCGACGAGGAGATGGTAAGGGAGCCTTCGGACTGGACAGCCAGCAGAAGAGTCATCATCATAACCGCGGAACCATCATCGGATACACCGGAGTATTGGACAGTGTGCGAGACATGAGCTCGGTCTTGCTTGAGTAGCCGGTGGGTTTCCGGATTCGGCTTCTCGTCTTCGTCCACTGCAATGGCGGCGGCGAGGCCATCCTTGGGCACGGGAAGTGTTGTGATGAAGTCAATGTCAAGGCCTAGGCCGTACTGGGGCTCGTCCCACAGAGAGGTTCCAGATTCCCTGGCGTAACCAGCAGAGGGATCCTTCAGCTTCCAAACGGTCGCCACAATTGGGTGATCGCGGAGGTTATTTCCAACTTCAGGCTGGTCCAAAACCACCGGAATCTTGTGTTGTTCTAGGGTTGTGGCAGGACCAATCCCGGACAGCATGAGGATCTGCGGTGTGCGATAGCCACCCGCGGTAAGAATTATTTCGCGACCGCAAATCTCTGTACCGTTCGCTAGTTGGATGCCGGTCGCAGCGATCTTTCCACTTGACGACTTGGTCGTGACGACTTTGGCCACCATAGTCTCAGTGAGGACGGTGATGCCTTCGAGCGAGTAGACGCGTGAAGTTTGCTGACGTCGGCCTTGGTCGCGGTTCTCTTCCGCTTCCGCAATCCCAATAGGATTGCCGGCATTTCCGTCAAGCCTCGTGAGATTCGACACACCAAGAGCATTCCAAGACTCGAGGAGAGGCTCACGCATCGGGAACGATCTATTTGTCGAGCGTCGGGACTGGATCTTTAGGTTTCCGTCCAGACCATGCTGTGTGAGGTCTGTCTGTTTTGTGAAGTAGGCCTCTGTCTTCTTCATGTACGGCAGTTGACCTTGGTAGCTCCATCGCTGATCGTCGACCAAATCAGCCCATTCGTCGTATTCGACGGTATGGCCACGGACCCAGAACGCTAAGTGACATCAGTAAGACTCCCTGTTGGTTGAATATGTTTGAACTTACCCCCATTGATGAGAGTGCTACCGCCTAGACCTTTGCCAGAATTCGAGGCGATTGTCCGATTGTTCAGGTGAGCCTGTGGTGCAGAGTAGTAGACCCAGTCAAAGTCGCCAAATTGTCCATTGGTCGAATTCGGCCAGACAATGTCTTGACGATCGTTTGCGTTGATCCCGGCTTCGACCAAGAGGATACTCAGGGACGAGTTTTGCTGCAGCAGACGGTTCGAAATGACAGAGCCAGCGAGGCCACCGCCCACTACAATGTAATCCCAGAGGACCATATTGCGAAGACAAAATATAATCTGTGTTGGATATAAAGTAATGGGGAAGAATGGAGTGAGAGGAAGTGAACAGAACGTCAAGCTGAAAGTTGTTGAGATTCTTATAGTTGCAGTCAAGAAGCTACCAATGATTTCTCAAGAGGGGGCCATGTGCACCCTCCGGCCTTCCGAGCACACTAGTGACTCTTCTCTTTGGGCCATACAGGGATACAGGGGAGTTTGGACTGATTGAGCGGGAAAACATGCCAACATGTTATCGTGATGCAGGGTTTACTAAATGATTAGGCGGAGTTGGCGCATCGTGATTCCGGGGTGCCTCATAGTCATCCCAGCTTACCTACTCTATTTTGACAGCGCGTCTGGGCCTCAATATATTAATAAGTCAATTGTTTCGAGGAACCCAGAAATCATCATATACCTGAAAACTGCTTGCGAGCTGGAGGGGCTATGGACTGGTTGAAACGTGGCGGATGCGCAGAAAAGAATGATAAACGCACAGGCACACCATAAACTTTCTTCTCCACGAATACAAGGGAGCCCTTGCAATGTAACCCTTTACGAACAAAATGGAACCTTGGCAATGTAACCCTCTACGAATACAACGGAACCCTTGCAATGTAACCCTTTACGATGAGCTTCCGCGATGAGAAACGTCTGCCGTCCTCCGTCCTCCGTTCTCCGTCCTCTGACCTCCGTCCTCCAGCATCCGAGCACATCATATACCGAGAGCCAGTTTTTTTGATATTAAACTCTCAGAGCTGCAGCCAACCAATGCAACCCCAGGCACACCTCATGTAGGTTCGCAACAGACCCATGCTTAGGAACAAAATAATCAAGCAGGCAAGGAAGTTCGGCCCCGAGGGTATTAACATGCGTTCCGTACAATACGATCACAGTCGAATACGGACATGCCATTTTATGATCATTGCAAGAAAGTCAATAAACCAGGGCATCGTTCGTCTTTTCCCATCTTTCAGGATCATATTCCTCGCTTGAATGTCTTGGGGATGCAAGTTCCACGTAGCTACGGATCAGTCTGCATCTGGAAGGTATGGACGGCACCTTCAGGGGGTGGGTGGTGGTGATGGCCATCCCTCGTAACTTCCTAAGTTGAAATGCCAGGGATGGGAAATACCCCTACCAAGGGAACAAAGGTACGAATTACTGCATGGAGAAGTCTCAATAGCTGGAACTGCCCCTCAGTACATAATCAGGGTGAGAGATACACAGAGTAGCAAAGTGATGGCGACCTGCTCAGGTCAGTTATCATAAACTCTAACACTAGGATATATTCCGCTTTTGGCACAGAGCGCCTGCTCATCCTTGAACACTGGACTCTCGACCTTTCATACCCAAAGCGCCATTCCAGGTTACCCGGGGTTCAAGGCGGACGGCCTATCGATACGGAGTACTAATCTCTCCTCTATCCCGCCCACCTCGGACAACGCTTTAGTCTCAAAAACTGAACAGCGAATACGGAAAAGTTCTACAGTAACTCGCGGAGCCTCGCTCTCTTAACTTCCTTCTGCACCTTTCTCTCCAGCTCAAGACTCGACAGCATCACGCTCTGGGGTTTGCTTGAAACTGGCAGACGATGATTCCCGTTCCCCAGACCATCTCCGCACGCCAGGCGGAGTCGGGGGTGATAACAGAGAAGTTCCCTCCACTGAACAAACACGGAAGATCTCTCGTTGCTGCTTCGGTGATCATGGTAGTCTTGACGACGGCGTGGACGATTATGCGAATCATTTCCCGCAATATTAGAAAGACTCAGTATCAGATTGAGGATCATCTTTACTTTTGTGGTCAGGTCGGTCGTGATTCAATTACTAACGTCACCTTGCCCTTCCATCCTCGGCAAACTGGACTTTCAAGTTCCTAACAATGTCTTACAGATCCTCTACTATGGTGTTGCGGCTTCCTTCATACTCGGTGAGCTCAGTCCGTATTTTAGAGCACTTGAAGCAAAACTAAGCCTACCACAGCGGCCACCGTCGGCGGTGCCGGAAATGATCTGTCGCGGCTGGGAAAAGAGCACCTCGTTCACTTTTATCGCATAGCACTCGCGGGTCAGCTGCTCTACGGCCTCTGCCTCGGGTTCATCAAAATCGCCGTCATCTGCATGATCCGCAGAATCTTCCGAGCGGCCGGCTGGTGGTTCGTCATGGCGACTTGGGCGACAACAGCCATTTGTGTTGCCTGGTCTCTGTACACTTTACTTCTTCCTTTCGTTATCTGCACGCCGGTAGAGAGTGCTTGGGGGGCGGCCGCGCCCACCAAATGCGGCGATAGCACCAAGGCCTACTCAGCGGTTGCAGTCTTGGACATCATCTCAGAGCTTATCATCGTGGCATTGCCCATGAAGATGGTCTATAACTTACAGATGAAAAAAGCGCACAAGATTGCTTTGCTATGTGTGTTTGGCGCGGGCTTCGTGTAAGTTTACTCAACGCTCCCGCAATCCCCCTTGAGACTCTATTGACACACCATCCAGGACCATAGTCTTCTCGTGCGTACGCCTATACTACGTTTACAACATCGACTTCAATAATCTCACAAAGAGCTTTGCCGAAGCATCCGTCAGCAGCGTTCTACAAGCCGGAATCGCAGTTCTGGTGGCATCGAGCCCCATGCTCCGCCCCGTATTCGACCGCACAGCACTTCGTTGGCTAGGCATCACCTTGCGCAGCTCCCAGAAGGGAAGTAGTACGAGAGGTGTCAGGTCCCATTCCAACGGCGGGGGGACGGGAAGGATGACACTCAGTCACTCAAACGCCCGCTCAGGGGGGTTCAACCAAATGTCAGAGAGCGAGGAGCATTTGGCCTGGGAGATGGGTGCGATGGGTAGCAAATCCAGCAAGCAGACAACAATAGTGCTAGCGACCGGATCAACGGAAAACAGCGACGACCAGCAGTCTTCAAGGCCGACTGGTAGCGACAGGAACATATTAGTGACGAACGAGACTGCTATTGAGGGGAGGAATATTGTATAATTTGTCTGAGTGGTAAACGTAGCTGAGGATTACTATACCTATAGTATTCCCACGATAATATTTGATGATTTCACTGTCTAAATGTCAAAGTTCTCGCAATGGACTTCTACAGTCGGCCCATTGGAGCGGATGCAGCCGTCAGCGGTATTTATTACGTCGGTCATCAAGAACTTGGGGCCACAAGCAGCAATCAATACCTGTTGCTTGATCACGACTGATCTGACTGCTTCGCAAATAAGTTTATTTTGCCTTAGTCGCTCATGCTTGATGTCAGAACAGCTCTCTAGATCAATTATATCCGTCTCACCCTGTCGCTACAAGGGCCGGCTCTCATCCCCGCCGAGACTGTTAAGCTGAGAGTGAGCTGAGAATAGGACGGTGCAATGACTCAGCTGCTTGATCCAAATGATGTATATGCACGTCGACACGACAAGGTCGCGGGGAACTTCGTAAGCTCAGAATTAAAAAGGGGATGAGAAAATGATTCTTGGATTCTGAATATACGGGAATACGTTATCTATGGTAAATATCTCCCAACTATCTATTCTGGGTTTACCTTTCTGATAAATCATGGTAACGCCACCCCATCCTGTGGTTTCTGTCCGTAGATGATGGTCCTGTGAGGGCATATGATAAGTAATAAAACAGATTAAAAAGCCAGAAGCGGAGACTTACATGTCTAAATACGAATGGAGGCGCGGACTCGTCAACTCATTGCGCAGGTCGACAAGATACATCTGCGCATCGTCGTACGTCCACTACAGCCAAGGTACAGACTCGTTAGCACTTGATGCGACAGCATAAAAGGAGATGGGACGAAGCCTACGCCCAGCAGCTCCGTGAGACCGCGGATGGAAAAGCCCTCAAGGGCCTGGAGCAGGAACTGGCGGTTCCACGCACCCCAGTGCTTGAGCTGCGTATCCTTTGGCCAGGTGCCTATGGGGACCTTGACCCTACGCTCGGTAACGCCAGCAAAGCCAGCTTCGGCCATGCTCTCGGCGGCCTTGTCGCTCCAGAAGAAGCCCTTGCCCGTTGCCTGGCCGATCTTGACAAAGATGTCGACCCACGTATTGAGCGGAGAGTCGGGCTTCAGGGTGCTATCATCAGACTTTGCAATGCCCCATAGCTCGACGTGCTCGACCCAGCCGCCGGGTTTGAGCGATCTAAGCCCGGGAGGTTAGAGACAAAGGCAAGGAAAAGGGGGAGTGGGACTGACTTTAAGGCTTTGTTATAAAATTCAGTCCAGTCCGGGATGCAGCCCGTCATGGCACGGATGTGAACGAAATCGAATTTGTTCTCTGGGTAGGTCCATGGCTTGTTGATGTCGTCTACCTCGAACTTGCAGTTGGGCGGAACAAAATTGGGTTGGATAGGCGACAGGTCAACTCCGATCACCTCTGCAGACGGGTAGTGGTCTGCGAATTCACTGGAAATGATATTAGACACTGGCTGAAGGAACAATACCCGGGGAATACTTACATAGCCCAAGTGCCCGTGCCACAGCCTACGTCTAGTACCGACTAAGTTCTCGGTCAGCGTTCTTGATCCTGTGCTAGGTCAGAAGGGTTGACAATACTTGTGGGTTCTCGCCGATGGGAGCCGCAAGGATCTCGCCATCCATTATTATTCGGTACATCTCGTGCCTGTCTCCGTGTCAATCAGCGAGCTCCGGCAACATCGAGGCGGTCGCGATGAAAGGGCTCACATGAGGTCTTCAGCGTGCTGCTGGCGGTCATCGTTTGGGGCCCTTTTTGTTTGAGTATTAGAACAACAAAGGTACTTAACTCTTGTATAGGGAGCACTCACCAGTAGTCGCCGTCTTGGTAAGCGTGGTATCGTCTGCCATTCTCCCATTTGTAGTTCAAGATTGAGGACCTAAGCGTCTCCGTGTCCGTGACTCGACTCCTATAATCTGTTAGTAATGAGAAAGCACGCAACCAATTTGGTGATGAATGACTGCCTCACGAGCTAGAATATGCCGATTCGGCATCGTTGTCCTTTGCAAGAGGCAAGATCAGTCGTCAGCCTTTTGCGGATCGCTGTCGGTCGCAGGGTGGGGAGTCGTACAACTTCAATCATACCGCTGGGCCGCTCAGCCTGGGACTCGGGCGTCTTGGTAGACGACCGGGTGGGTGATCGGATGGGTGATGCTTCAGGGGCCTTGGGGGAAGACATGCTAGTAGTAGGTACTTGAGCTGTCAAGGTGAGGCAATTCGGAGACTAAGTTAAGAATTTGATATGCGTCAAAGAAGCTGTGAACGGGAGGGTGCTCCCCTAAGAAATAGGGTTGTGGGTCCGCCTCGGGCCGCCTCGAACGGCGTGGGATCTTGTCTATATCCGTGCTAGTGCACACTGTATTCGTACGGTACCGCCTTATTCGCTCTTCTGAATTCTGAACGTATTTGCGGGCCTACGGAAGCCGACGATAACACCGAGTCGGCGATTGAAGCAAAGCCGTCCTCAAAACCACATCCACGAAGCCTTAATCAGCGTTCGGAGGCGCTGAGCGACCACAGCGCCACTATACGCACGATGGCCACTTTATGCTGTGCGATCTTTTGATGCGCCTTCGTGTGAAAGCTGATGTGCGGCCCGAGGGAGATGGTAACGCAGTGTTCAGGCCCCTGCATTCATCCGGGTCTGGAGCCCGCCGGCGAGAAAGCACTAATGGAGAGTCTTTTGAGGACTTTGGGCCGTCATTCCAGCTGAGCAACTCTGGGGGGGTTTCTATGGGGTACTGGTACGCCATCTTCAACTATGCTACAGAGGCCCTACGGCGGAGCTGCTCGGGTGACTTCGAACAATTTCTTCAGTTAGTAATCGCTTGACAACGCACAGCGCTAGGCGACGATTGCGCTCCATCACGCCCGCAGTTGGAAACGGGATGGGAGTACCACAGCTAGAAACTTGCTTTAATATGTTGCCTCTATTTGACCGACACCTTGCTTCTGTACCTGTCTGTCTCACTGGTTATCTAGTGAATAATCCGACACGTGAGATAACGCCACGAAAGTGGCTTAGCGGCCTTGTATCCCCTCATCTCTAGCCAGCGTGGTTTGTTGCGACTCGTGCGCCTGACGACTCCCAAGCGAACAGCCATACGAACCCATGCAGGGATCCCTCAGCTCCTACATATCCAGGTACTAGGCTACGGCTTCTAGACGACACAAACACCAAGGTGGCAATGCGGTCACAGCATCGTACCGTCGTCTCCATTCCCATCCCTGGCAATCTGCCACCACACATCGTCGTCGCCTTTCTCCAGACGTATGCCCCGACCCTGCGGCACAATGAACACATCGCCGGCTTCGGTGAGATTGCGTCTGATCCGCGCACCATCGCAGACGACCCCTTCTTTGAGCCATGGGACGCCAGCGTTCGCACCTACCAGATCCATGAGATCACGCAGCTCATCCCGGGCATCAAAAGGGCCGTCGAGTGGCCTGTCATCTTCCAGTGCATCCCCGACGGCATTTGCTCACGAGCCGACCACTACATCGGTACTATCGTCTGGGCCCGATGGACCGTTCGGCCTAGCGACGCCGGGTCCCCGGCCAATTCAGAAAGTACCGCATCTAGCTCAACTACCGAAGCGGGACAGGATTGGGAACTGTTCGAGGAGGTGCTCACCGACGCCAACACCATGATGATGCCATTCACGTCGAAAGTCATCGATAAGGTCCATCTTGAGATTTCTCAAAGGGTTGTGGACGAGGCGTTCAAGGCCTACTTCAACGGAACACTCTACCAATGAAGCCCCGATTTACGATCGACCAATGGTGTCCACGGTACTGGCGTATGGCTACAGTTTTGTTTTGAAGCGAGGGAGATGAACCAGTCAAGAATTTGTCTGATTATATCCAAGGTTGATCTTAGATGTAAGAAGTTACAGTCCTCAAGATGGTGGACGTAGAGTTTCGTGCGTAGTAGACACCTGCTAATTTGTGGATGAATAGGGTGAGCAAAATCGAGTTGACGTACCAGGACATTTCCGAGCAAAATCTGATCCTAGACAAAAACAAGATGGTGTGGCTCGTCGACTGGGGCTGCGCCGGCGTGTATCCCCGAGACTTCGAGCAAGCCGTGCTGCGGGAACAGTCAGATAACGACGAGTTTGTGAACATGGTTCTTGGTATGCTGTCAGATCCGCAGAAGGACGTGACGAGACAATTCGGAGCTATTGCGTACGGGCTTAGCACTGGTCGGTGGCTATAGGGAGCTAGCAGCCGCTCGGTAGATCTAACAATGGACCACGAGGCGCTGCGCCTTTATCAGCTTGTTGTACATATCTCACCACTCTCGCCTTATACGTCGGAGTAGCGAATAATAACCAGCAGTAAGATTGGAGACCCATCAGAGTGAAACCTAAGTTCCCTGTTAGACCATCAGCGTCAACTAACGCAATATAAATGCGCACTAGTTGTGGCGGTGGATGCTCACACTTGCACGTTGTTGGTTCTCCTCGACTACACCGCGCTCGAGTCAGCGTGGAACTCCTGCTTCTGTGAGCAGATTTCTACAAGGCAGTCTCATATCAGATAGTCCAAAGTTTAATCCGGAGCGGCTGCCCCTTTCACGCACCTCGTCATGCAGCCCCAGGGCATTCTAATATTAAGGCAACGAAACAGCCGACTTCCTAGCAAAGCAAGGAGCGCAAGTAGAACCCCCGAGACACCTTCCCCCGACCCGCAGCTACACCAAGAGGCAAATAGGAATCGCAAATCGATCTGACTTCACCGACTGGTGGTACGACAAGGGCCCAGCAAGCTACAGCTTGCTAGGACTCAACGCAACACTCAAACCCACAAAAGAACTCGACTTCCCCGGGAGGAACTCTATCATCTCCTCGCAGCCCGTACGGGCCACGGGAACTTTGCTGAATATCACAATAGGTTCAAGCGCCTAGAGGCTAAGACGACCTGTTCCTATAGGAAAAGGAAGTCCCCCACCCACATCTTCACTTGCCAGAAAGCCAGACGCAAACAGCCGTGGATAGCCCCTAAAGGGGGTACCCCAGCTACGCTAGGGGCCCAATAGAGGAGCTTCATCAGAAGGGCCCGAGACACAGACTTCTTCTAAGGAATCTGCTCTCGCCACTAGACTAGACTAGGTAAGGATTCGCGAGCGTCGCAGGCCAACAGGACTGCTATCCCCGCTACATCTAGAAGACCTAAAGACCCGAACCCTCTCCCCCTTCCTATCTGTCCTTTATTTTGTACGAGTGTTTAGCAGCAATTTATTTAGAGATGTAGACAGATAGGTAGGCGCCCTTTGCCCTTAGACAGGGACGTCCCGACGTTAATAAATACAACAACAACAACCTCGTCATGCAGACTACCTTTGACTTGCGTTCGCTAAACGCACACCGAGACTGGGACCTGTTGGAAAGATAAAATCTTGTACATGCAGCCACGAGTACTGTTTTCTCTAAGCTTTTTAATCGATGCGAGTTTCAGGACCCGCTACGACCTAGCTCCGAGCCGTTTTGGGTACCGTGAGTGGCAAGTGATCAGTGGACCGTTGAGAGTAGGGCGCATACGTTAGTTTGCTACGATCTGCAACTTTTCTGTCACATATCGGGCTATTCAGAAAGAGTCACCTGGCTAGCCACGAAGCTATTGCGAGGCTTGTCTCACGTCAGCGCGTATCAATACGCCTCTTTCGACGACACATAATTTCGTTGGGAACGCCACGTCCTTATTTGGCATATCTGCGAATTGGTGCATTGATGCAGAGCACGCAGAATAGCTACTTATGCAGGAATCTGAGTGAAAACCCGTGTCAATGATCTGAGGCGTCTGTGAGTTAAGCAGGATAAGCACCTGTATTGTTAGACAAGCTACGAGCGAGAATGAAATCGTGGATACGCTTAGGTCATAGTCTATTCTAAGCAGCTGACCCTTCAATTGAACCTACGTACAAATCTCGACTTCTGGGGCTGTAAGCTGGGCCTCAACTCTTTGCACATCTACAGTTGATGAGAACGTCAACCGGCATTTGGCTCCAGGTTTGATTGCCCATCGTTCCCTCCAGGTGACCAGTCACCAGTTTCTATTGATTGGACAGTCTGCAGATGAACCGCACTAGTTTGAGGCACGGCGTTCGATAGTTCTAGCTCCTCGTCCGTCGGAGAAGCTAGTGGACGCGGAACGGCTCGCGATTGCGCTGAGTGGCCTCTAACCCACAAGATTAAAACCTCACCAGTCTTCGAATGTCGTGGGTCGTCACCCGCGCATGGACCGAGTTGGGCTCCCGTTGGTCCAGGAAGTAACAGTTCCAGACGGCCGCCCCATTCCTTTCGCTCAACAATCAGACCACTTGCTTAGAAACGCACCCGAAGTTTATTGAAGATGAGTTTCACCGGTGCTGGAAGCATTGCCAATGTGTGTCTCAACCCCGCATCTCAGCCAGCCATGTTACGAGGTTCTCCGCTTACGGTGCCCAGGATCGCATGGTTCACACATGGTGGCTGGTCTAGATCCTTGGCGACTGTGTATTGGGAGAAGAGCGGGCCAGTAGATTGCGGGACGATGTGAAAGGCTCACGAATGCATACACTCGACCGGTGAAAGAGCAACAATATAGTATTAAATGTGGACTAATTTGTAAGTCACTTGGAAGTAATACTTGGAGATTGTCGAAAGGGTTCTGTATCTGCCTATAAAATATAAAAACCATGCGCTGAAGGGAGACTTTCCGCTTCTACACCATGGCCCAATAGAGATCATCGCAACCTCGAGGTGCACCTCAAACCGTCGCCGGCGAAGTACATTGCCGCCAAACCCGAGACATTCACCCAGAGTTCTTAGCGTAAATCATTTGTGTAGAAAATAGTGGAACTTTCCTATGCTTGTCACATCTAGCTTGACTTTGCGGCTGAGCGAAACACCAGCGCGGCACCCTGGTTGGCCACCTAGGTAGACTTTCTCATGCATACCACCAGACAACTTGACCCTCGTCACATGCTTGGCGGAAAGATCCCAGAAATTAGCCAGTTAAGGAAGAAAGGAGAGACGCCACAGCGAGAAGATGCTAGAACGAGGAGACTGGGTCAAGCGAGAGAGAGGCCGTTGGTTTCCTGCTGTGAGCGAATGAAATAGTACAGCGCAGACTAGATATATAAAGGGCAACTCCTTCCGTCACATCCCAAACCTCTCTCAACTCATCAGCTCACTCACCTCTTCAATATCATCTCTGTTTTCAATCTCTCTTTATCCAGAATTCACAGTCCTCGGCAGCCAAGAACTCAATAATGGCTTACGCACAGTGGGTTTACATGCTCATCCAGAGCAAGATCGCCTCCGGCCAACTGAAGGTCAAGAACGTGAACCTGAACTGGTAAGTCGATCAAAATTACAAAGTGGTATAGAGCTAATCTCGTATCTCGCTCAGGGGCAAGTTCTACCAGTATGACAACAAGGACCAGGAGATCTCCACCAACTCAGTCGACTCCATCTCCATCGCCCCCAACAACTCTGCCGGCATCGCTTCTTGCGGCAGATCCGACGCCTCCTCCGGGACAGAGGGCAACTTTGATCTCTACAACGGTGATGTCAGGATCTGCAACATCTACTGGGACTGCCCCTGGGGGTCCAAGACCAACACCTTCACGCTTTCCGCCGTCAACGACGACTACGTCGTCCAGGCTACCGGTGCTAACCTCAACAGCGGCGCTCTCGGAAACGTCACCATCAAGGTCGCCGGGGGTTAAGTTCAGGGAGGTTGGATTTGTCAAGTGCGACAACGTCGGTGCCATGGTCTAGCGCATGAAAACTAGAGTGGAAATAGCTTCACTGTCCTTGAATTTCTCACAATGCAAAAATCTCTAGTTCCATAGCCACTATTGAAGCCCGCTCTTTCACGCTTTGACGTAGTCAGCCCACTTCGCTATCTGTCCAGACTAAAACTTGCGTAGTTAGCAAGTATAGACCCCAAGTAGAGGGCGATCCACGTCATAGTAACAAAATATTCAAGGAGCTTCAGAACTAGCCTAGCACTTGCTCGAGAGACATTCGTACTTTGGAGGTCATCGCTCTTGTTGAGCACAGACATGGTCGTGGATAAGGAGAAACCGGCTCACGAGGGACGGCCTTTGTCGTGAGATAAAGCCACTAATTTAAGAATAACGCATGATGCAACTAGTATTGCGAAGAAACTGATCAAAGAGTTTGTACTCTTGTCATTAGGTACATCTTGCTGCACGACCTTACTCCTATAGACATTAGCATTCACTTGTACTAGCCCATCTAGACCGCGAATTGAGACCGCGAATTGAGGGAGCATGGAGAGCACCAAAACAGGTTTGTGTATTGTCCTAAGGAAATGCGATTGCGGGAAGACGATTCCCGTCTTGTAATGAATTACTGTTGCCACTTTTTTGACACCATCCTGAGCCACTGTAATCTTTGGTGCACGGGACATGTTGTTCACTGAAAATCGCATAATCGGGGTTGCTCTTCTAGAATTCCCTTTATAAGACTATTCGCTATTGACGAGTTGTGCTGCAGCTTCATGTTTAGTGTTGATTCTCTTCTCTCACTCCACTTCTAGCAACTCCTTAGCAATGGCAGAACCATCACAATCGACATCGAATCCCAGCATGGAGCCCCTTAAAGAGGCCCGAAAAATGGCGAATTCAAACATCGTGCACCAAATCACAGCCAGAATCAAATCCGACCCAGATACCGATATCTCCAGCCTTCTGACGCAATTGAACGCAAGCTACCCTCGGGTTGTCGAGCTTCTCGCACGGGCAGCTCGCAAGAGAAGCATTGCGGCGGCCACTCCTTCCCCCGAGAAGAAGACTGAGACCGTCCCACCAGACGACGCTGTTGAAGTCATAGAGCCTCTCCATCCTCAAGTTCTTGCCTTTGCATTTCAAGACGATGCCTATCTGGACAAAAGGCCTTCCTCTAATGAGATTTCGAAAGAGTTCATCTTGGCTCTCAATCGACAAATGGATGCTTCGGAGCCCATCTTCGAAATGCACGGCGCACACGTGGTGGGCCTCGGGCCTTCCATCGCCATGAAGTACGCCCGGTGCATGGACCTAGACCATGTGTACAATCTACATTATCTCCGCTCAAGCTTTCCAGAGATTCCAGCCCCGGAATCCCTTGGTGCTTTTCGCACCGGTGGCTCAACATTTTTCTTCATGTCTCGAGCGCCTGGTACAAGTCTGGAGAGCATCTGGCCTGACCTCACTCACTCTCACAAGCTCTCGGTCCAGAAGCAGCTCAACGACATTCTCTTTAAACTTCGAGCGTTTCAGATTAGGCAGCTTCCTCACGGGTATTTGCAAAGACACAAGACGTAACCAGCGCGTGTGCAACGACTTGATCCAAACGGAAGCGCAATTCAATGACTTTCTCTTTCGAGCACCCGACCGGACCATGTCAGCTTGGATCAACATGGTTCGCACATTCATGCGTGAGGATCACCGCATGGTCATGACTCACGGTGATTTGAGCCCTCGAAACATCATGGTCACCAAAGAAGCGATTTCGCCAGATGCTGACTCGACAAAAGACTACGAGGTGCGAGTGACCGCTATTATTGACTGGGAGATGGCCGGCTGGTATCCAGAGTATTGGGAGTTTGTCAAAGCGCTTAATACGCTTCCTTCTCGGGGCCCAATGCGCGAATGGGTAGATTACTTGCCAACAGAGGCCATCGGGCGGTTTCCAGTGGAGTATTCTATTGATTGTTTGATTGATCGTTGGCTTGGATAGTCTCAATACTCAAGTTGGGGCAACTTGTTGGTAAGAATTCACGGATATCGTCCACCTCATTGGGCACTTTAAGTCAGTGGCCCTCCTATCAGTTAATTGCAAGATCGACTCATTTCAACCCCCCCTCTCAGTGAGCTGACGGCTGAACGCATTGGTATTATGCTATATCAACTTGAATGGTGAGAAACTCATAGGAGTAAAGTGTCATCTTGGATATGCGAGTTAGATGCGACACAAGCAAGGGCAGATTTGGGCAGGCAGGCTTCACGACTTTGCGGTCCTGCATCTGTACTACGCAACTGAGGTATGCCGTCATAGGCTGTCTGCAGCTAAACCAGCAGTCCAATAGCATGCGCACCTTTCTTCGCCAACGTTGCGTTGACAAAGAGAGCGAGCAAATGCATCTCGGCGACACCGCACCACTCAGCGATGACGAACGGATTACTCAATACGGTTTGACAAGTATCCTGCGGAATGTCAGCATCGTCTCCAGCCCTGCGATTCGCCAGGAAAGTGTCGGTCGCTGGTCTCCAGAAAATAGACATAAAGGTTGTGGCAGCGGTCCCGGGAATAGCGAGCCGTTACTCGTGCGGAACTGCCGGCTTCGTGTGGATGGCACTGGCAGCTAGACTGACTATCTACTAGACTATACGGGGGTCAGGTACTGCAGATTAAGCGCCGCTGACGACACATCGGCTTCGAAGCTGCCGGATTTGGCAGCAAAGCGCGAGCAGGTGCGCAGGGGCGGAACGAGGTGCCGTCATCTCCCTCGTAACACAACATCGCGAGCCTCGCCGAGGACGCCGACATTCCCGAAGTCTTTGCGAACCGTTGCGAATGGCAGTAAACTCGGCATTCTCTCCCCGGATGAGATCATGGCCATGGAAAATGGATGCAGATGTCGATTTCGTGGTGAATTGAGAGTGTTGTCTCGAAGACTTCGTTGTTTGGCGTTCTAGGTATAATAGGAGGGCTGCTGTCGCTCACAGCCAGTCTCAATCACAACAGCACTCGCATCGACACTTTTACACAGCCAGCATCTAGCACTTTGAGCTTCAACACTCACCAACTGTATCTATTAGTCGACATCACTTTAGGCACTCACCATCGCCGCAACCTTCGCATCGCCTTCTAGAGCATCACCAAGCAAACCAACCTCTTCCAACTATCAAGATGGCCATCCTCACCGAGCCCCCTAAGGCATTCGACTTCATCGTCGTTGGAGGTCCGTTGCAACCCAAACCTCACCCAAAGCCCCGCAATCTCTAACCCATTCATAGGCGGCACCGCCGGATGTGTTGTTGCTGGGCGTCTCGCCGAGAACCCTGATGTTTCCGTCCTCGTCGTCGAGGCCGGCATCGACAACCCAGCCGCCGTCGATGCTATCACAACTCCCGCTACCGCTTTCACCCTCCGAGGCTCCAAGTACGACTGGGCTTTCAAGACCGGCATGATCGACCGTCCCGAGTACACCCGCATTGAGAAGCCCAACACTAGGGGCAAGGTCCTCGGCGGCAGCTCGTGCCTCAACTACTACACCTGGATCCCCGGCAGCGCAGCGACTTTCAATGACTGGGCCCAGTACGGCGGAGATGACTGGACCTGGGACACCTGCAGGGAATACTTTTACAAGGTTAGTATCACCGTGGCCTTCCACCACAGGCAAACCCTTCCTGTCCATCTCCATATCCTAACTTCGCATAGCCCGCAACTTACCACGATGATCTCGGCGAGCACCGCCCCGAGCTCAAGTACATTGGCCAAGGTGGCCCGCTTCCCGTGTCCCACTCGAACCTGCTCCCCGAGACCCAGGGCTTCCGCGATGCTCTCTCCAAGGCTTGGGTCAGTAAGGGCGAGCGTCTCACCGACGATGTCCATAATGGAACCATGAACGGCCTTTGGAAAAGCGTCAACACCATATACAACGGGAAGCGCTCGTCGAGCTGGCGCTTCCTCGAGGGGAAGCCGAACGTGACAGTCCTGGGCGAGACCAACGCTAAGAACTTGCTCTTTGAGGGCGGCAAGGCAGTCGGCGTGGAGGTCATCGCTCCCGATGGCCAGACCTTCAACCTGCGCGCCAAGTACGAGGTCATCCTCTCCCTTGGTGTTTACGAGACCCCCAAGCTGCTGCTGCTGTCCGGAATTGGTCCCGAGGCAGAGCTTGCCAAGTTCGGCATCGACGCTGTCGTCAAGTCGGAACACGTGGGCCAGAACCTCCTCGATCACCCTATCCTGCCTCATGTCTTCAAGCTCAAGGATGGCTATGGCCTCGATGGCCACCTTCTGCGCCCCGGTCTAGAGAAGGATGCTGCCGCATCTGCCTACCGCTGGAAGAACAAGGGTCCTCTTACCAGTGGCCTGCTTGAACTGGTCGGCCTTCCTCGCATCGATAGCTACCTCGAAAAGGTGCCCGAGTACGTCGCATTCAAGAAGGCCAACGGTGGCGTCGACCCGTTCGGCCCCGGCGGGCAGCCTCACTTCGAAATCGATTTCGTGCCCATGTTCTGCGATGCCTTCCAATGGCATATTCCCACCCCTCCTCAGGGCGACTACATGACGGTTATCGTGGACCTCCTCCGGCCCCTTTCGCAAAACGGCACCGTTACGCTCAACTCAACCGACCCGCTCGAGCAGGCCAACATCAACATCAACTTCTTCTCGAACGATCTGGACCTGGTTGCTTTGCGCCAGGGTGTGCGTTTCGTCGACGACATCATCATGAACGGCGAGGGAATGAAGGATATCGTCGAGGAAGACTACCCCTGGGCTATGCCTCGAGCCTCGGACGAAGCGATGGATATCATGATCAAGGAGCGGTCTCAAACCGGTTTCCGTAAGCATTTCTGGGTCTCGTGAGGGCTTCACTGAACAATGCTAATCCATGGACTTCTAGACCCTTGTGGAACTGCGCGCCTCGGTAAGGGTATTGAACATGGCGCGGTTGACTCGAAGCTCAAGGTCTTCGGCGTCGATAACCTCCGAGTTATTGACGCATCCATCATCCCCGTCATTCCTGACTGTCGCATCCAGAACGCGGTCTATATGATTGCTGAAAGGGTTAGTGACTTCCATTCCAGAATGTCAATCTTAGAACGATGAGACTAACACATTACACAACAGGGTGCCGACTTCATCAAGGCTGCCTATCCTAGCTTATATGCTTGAAGCATAGGAGGAAGAATTCTAGGAATTTTAGGTAACAAGAGGATCGGGTAGTAATTTGTAACAGAAGCTTGTCACTTGTATACTTAGAGACTCGGTGAACCTGGCCTGCGAGGGCACTTCCAATACAACGATACAATGAACGAAGTAACAAATGAAGAGGTGTACACTGTTTAATTAGAAATTCGTTGACAAGAGTCACGAAAATACGAAAAATGATAAACATAAATACTGATTGATGTCCCGGTTGGGTGTGTCTATAATATATTACTAGGAATGAAAATGACATTTTGGTTGGGAACCCGCCCAAGCGATTTTACATAGCCCCTTCTATTGTGCCGTAGTCTAATTCTATAGGTAATGTTCCAGAGGGAAATCTTCGAAAAAGAATGGCATCTTCCAGAACCGCAAGTCGTCAAACTCTTCCTCGGAGACATACTCGCGTGTGTTCAGCGTCAATGCCCAGTCGAATTCTCGACTCTCCGCAAATGTACGGGCGCCAGCTGTATAGCCGTCGCGCCAGCTGCCCCTCGATCGACCGCCGGTACCGAAAACAGCTAAAGAGGAAATATGGTTAGTCAAATGTCGCAAAAGAAAGACTGCACAAGACAAGGCAGAGCTTACCGTTGTGGGCAATGAATCTCGCGATGGTACTAGCGCTCGCGGCAAGGGAGAACGCGCCCGTGCTCTCCTCCTTGATAGCGCCGTCGCCTCCGTTCGGCGCGGGTACTAGTTTGGAGGACTTGGGGTGGACTGGGTCAAGGCCTGTGTATTTGCTCTCCTGCACGATACGATCGTTTGCGTGCTTCTTGGCCGATGTCTGGTAGAGCTGAACGTCCAGGCCCTTGAGTATGTTCTTCTCCAGGAACTTCAGGTAGGGCGTGCTCGTGAGGTTGGTCACGACGTAGCTCAGCAGCATCGAGCCGTAGTTGGAGTAGGCGTAGCCGTCGCCAGGTGTGTAGTCCAGCGGCCGCGCAACCATGTACTCGATGACGTCCCGGAGGCTTGCGGGCCGCGTGCCGTTGGACTGGGCGATTGCGATGTCTCGGAACCTGAAGCCGGCATCGCCTGACTTGGCTCTGTCGTAGCCGCCGGTATGGTCGAGGAGATGCTGGATGGTGATGTTGTCCGCCCGTGGGTCCTCGGGGGTGTAGCCAAGCAGAGGGTACACGGGGGTCGACCAGTTCAGGTGGTCAGCTTCAATCAAGTTGTAGATGGCAGCGTGGACAAACATCTTGCTGACGCTGGCTAGCAAGAAGATGTCGTCGGGCTTGACAACCGCACGATTGCTTTCAGCCCAGGTGTAGCTTCTCTCGGTAAGCACAGTGCCGTTCAGCGCAATGGCAACCTGCGCCTGTCGGACTCCGTTCTTCTGCATCCAGGTTTTCATGACGTTATCCATGCCGGCTTCGGCGCCGGTGTTGTTCTTGAAGCCGTCCACGGTACCCGTGACTGACCATTTGCGCGGGGATGGAACATCTTGCTCTGCAAAGATGACGGAGAAACGAGCATCTTTGCCATGTCCTCCACCCTGCAGATCAATGGGAGCGAGTCCTCTGCTCTTTTGGGCCTTGATCTCCTTGGCCAGCTTGTCAGATGTGAGTCCGTCCCTGACGATCCATTTCCCAACGTCCGTGTCGACGAATTGAGGCGTAATGACGTGGTCTTCGGATACGAACAAGCGGGACGGGCGCCAGAACCGCTTTTCAGTCTCGGATCGGTAGATCTCAGGGTAGTCAATGGTAGAGAAGGGGGTGGTGTAGAAGAAGGTCGACATGTCGTTGCCAACATTCTCATGACCTAGGACGCAGTACCGGCGGTCTTCCTTCGTGCCGTACATGCGGAAGCCCTTGATGGTCATGCTGAGGCCGTCAGTGGAGTTGTCAAAGCCCCACGGGTTCGTCAGGTCGCAGATCTGGGTCCAGTTCTTCGGATCTGCCTTCTCGACGACGCCAGCGAAGACGGCGCTGTCGGCGGGCCCCGTCGCGGAGATGTGTGTCGAGAGATATCCCTTGTTCGTCCAGCCCTCCAACCAGGCGTCGTACGTTGTCTTGTTGGCGTCGGCGATGACCTCGAACGGGTTTCCGTCCCGTTTGGTCCAAATAGCTGCGTAGTTGACGTCGGGGGGGCTGCCGTACGCGCTCAGGGAAATGGGTCGGTATCCTTCCGCGGACAGAGACTTGGCCCTTTTGACGTGGCGTGAGCCGTCCACATTGTAGTAGCTCTGGATGTCTCGTGCATTAGCGTAAGAAGCCCGGTGCTCAACGACGGTAGCTTGAGCGATTGAGCTTATTGACAGGCAGCAGGCCAGGAGACCGGTGATGGAGGGAAACATGGCCACGGGTCACACGACAGACGGTCGAGCAACTAGAACAGACAGAGCGTGGATGACTCTCATAATTCTGTGTTTTCGGCTACTCAATCGCTTTTGTAGCAGCCTTCACCAATCTCGGAGCGGTCGGCCAGCATCTATAATTAGCGTCTGCAGTTCTAGTGATTTCCCGATACGAGATGCAAGCCAGCAAATCCCCCCACATGGCTCTACGGTTAAAACTCTGACTCGCCCGGGGCATTCGTCGATAGATTGCTAGAGCGGACATCTCCTGTTTGGGGTTGGACCCGGCATCTTGGCTCCTGGGAAAGCTCTCCACCTGAAAGGGAAAACGGAAGTTGAGGCTTCACGGGCCGGGCCGTGGTACGTGATGAAGCTAAATAAATTGAAAATGTTCCGCCACACGGGACAACGAGATATTTACTCACAGGGTGCCCCTTTACGTGTTGAAGTATCGTTTTTCGTTGCTACTAATCTACTAATTGCGGGAGCTTAGTTAGTGGGCAAGCCAAAGACGCTGTCATGATGTGAGAATGTTGCTGCAAAACACCGACTCGCCGGAGAGCCAATCGGGAGAGATGGCGCAGTACGATTGCAATCACACTTCAGTCAGCTCTAAAGCACCCGACGTACCCCGCTCGGCTGGGAGACTAGTAGCTCGTTGCGTGATCCCAAGTGCTGGATGGTCTTGATGGTTGTCCAGCTCATGCAGTAATACGGATAGATAACTGGTTTTCAACCCAATGACAGGGCTGAACACCACAACAAAGCTGTTGGCTGACCAGTGCAGTAATGCGCGGTCCACTCTTCTTTTAGATGCCGACACCCGAGAAGTGCAGAAACCGTGAGAGGACTGCAGGTTTACGCCCTGGAGCCGACCTTCCATCAGAACATACATCGCTATTCCTCCAGACCATGTATCAAACTGGTTATCGGAAGCTATGCATCCCGATGGACCCAAACTACGAAGACCGAATCGACAACTCGTTTGCAGAGGGATCCCACTTGTGGCTTCAATAGTAAGTCATGGACTCGCAGTCTAATGTGGGAGGCCGACCAACGCAGGAGGCCGACAGCAAACACGACGGAAATTAGGCATCCAGATGGAGAATTACGTCCCACAGGAGCAACCATTTTAACCGCTGTTTTCTTATATATACGTGCTCCAATCCCGTGGCTCAAACATAGCTCATCCCCTCCGTCCGAAGCGACAGAAATTGCCCATTAGCCTGCTTAGACACCACTTCATTCCTAGCAGATCACTTTTTGCCCTTCGTCGCTATGTCTAAGGACCAAAATCTGTCAGTGGGCTTGCAAAAACCGAAAAAAGTGGACGATAACGACGAAAGACCAGAAACCTCGTCAGTCCCCCTTGCTTTCGGCTTGCTAACGAGGCACTGATATAGTTACAGGCCATACGCGAGCAAAACCAGGACCATCCAGCTCCAGGACGCTCGACTTTATATTCCCAACGATGCACTTCAGCAATGTCCAAGCCTTGCCGCTGAGTGTGACAGAGGAGGCTGGTTCGGTTATGAATCCTTTCTTTCGGCCTTGTGCTGTGGAACTGGCCATGTTGTCGTCCATTTTCTCATCACTGGGACCTACCAATGTCTCAAACCACAGAAAGATTCTCCCGATGAGAGAAATGCCTCCGAATTCGCCACCGCGCTTCGAGTACGTGATATAGCCGCGCTGTTAGACTTGCCGTCCCTCAGTCGGCTTGCAACAAGTGAGGTTCACAAAGTCGGCGATGAGCTGAGCCTTCTATCTATCATTGACATCATCGAGAAAGAGGACTACAGATTGGACCGCAACTGCTGGGTTGCTAACTACCTCACAACTCGCGTGCAGTCAGTCTACAGATTTCTGACGCGCGACGGTGCAGCAACACTTATCACTGAGCTCAATGACTCACCCACCACAGTCAGTAAGCTCATTATCCAGAGTATGATCTCGGTGCGCTATGAGGATCTATCTTCCGGGGGTGAGTCGAGGTGCAAAGACTATGGAGAGGCAGTGCGGCTGGGATTTGTCCAAGACAAGCAATCAGATGAAGCCAAGGCGGAAACAGCAAGAACTCCGGTCCAGCCCGTTCCACACTCTGCAGCCTTCAACCAAGAGCCTTTACCCGACATGTCAATTGTTTTTCCAAAGCTGGATGGTCAGTATCTCAATCTCATTTCAGCTTCCTTTCCTTCTTCTTCTTCAAAAGCCCACCCGGCCACTAAATACCCAAACTAGTAGAGAAACAAGTGTCCACATCCGTTCCTATGAAGGAGCCTGACTCTCAAGCCTCGAACGCCGTTGCATCTAAACCTGATGGCGAAGGCCCAGAACTTGTGATCCCGAAATGGAAGTCTAAAAAGGGAAGGAAGGAAGAAGTGAGACGAAAGCGGCTTGCGAAGATGGCAGAGAATGCTAAATATGCCTTGGATATGGCCAGTGATCTCGATCATAATATCTCTGTCATCACGGGTCCAAGTGTCGACAACTCCCATACTGATGAGGTTGCTCCGTATTGCTCTGTGGAATACTCGAGTCGTGGGTCGTGGAACGATTGGGATAGCTGAAAAGGACTTGTAGAGCTTTAGTCTAGAAATTTGAGATAGAGTAGCGAAAGAACAGACAATAAAATCCCAAAATCGTTTTGTGCAAAGAACTTTACTCATCTTTATAGACAGGCCGAGCTTGGTAACTCGCGACCAATAGCTGTAACTAAAAGGGAGATCTCAAAACAGAGACTGCGGGCCGATCAGCATTAAATAGCACGCACCATCAGCCTCTACAATCGTCCAAGTAAGTGCTATGTCGTCGCAGTAGGAAGGTTTAGAGTCAGACATGGCTTCGCAAAAACGTACCAGCTGAGAACAGTATTCTCGATATGGGTCTTCCGGCCTAGCGGACCTATATCTCCCTTGGCAAGGAAGCCCAGTGTCGACGTCACTAGGCTGCTTGCGCTTACTGCCGCATGGTCTCCCAGGTCCTTCCCATATCTAGAGTCGAACAGCTCTATTATCTCATCCCTGGCCTGGACTAAGGCGCCTTCTGCCGCCCCGGACGCCTCCTCTATGCTCCCCGGTGTTGTGGTACTGCGGACTGCGGCCTGCGGACTGGGTGCAAATCGTTCCAACTACGGGTTAGTTATAGAGCTTTGGAACCTTTTGCAAAACGCTTGCGTTTACTTGGATGTTGCCATTGGAAACTACGCTCTAAATGTACATGCACGAAAAAGTGCAATGTCTGCATTAACAGCTGTAGCTAGGTAATATGCTCTCTGCAGAGAGAGCTTTCCTCCTCAATCTCTGCCAGATACTAAATGATAGCTTAGACAATCTCGGAGATTTGTTTTGCCGCGCTGGGTAGCCATAGTTGACACACTGGTGCCCAATGGTATCAAGCTAGTGTTGTCTGCAGAGTGATCGTATTGGGGCTGCAGAATATTGGGGGGCGGAGCAAACACAAAGGCGCAGCCAAGGCAGTGAGACTTGTACGCACTTCTATTAATCAGCGCCAGCCGGAACATAAAAATTCGTTATGTAACCTGACGACCATTTCTTCACCACGAGACAAGGTCGTTTTCACTATGAAGTTCCGGCCCGTGTTAAAGTCGTTCTCGATTGCGTCGGAGGCATCGGTGGGCAAGGAATCTCCGCTGGATCTGCCGGATGAAACCCCGCTTGGCATAACAGTGCTACATCCCAAAAACGGCAATGATGAGAAGGCTTTGGTTGAGTATGTCATCGTCTTCCCTTGCAAATGGCTGCTTACCCTCAATACATAGTATCATCACGATTCATGGCCTATCAGGCCACCCGAAGAAAACATGGACGAATTCTAAGACTGGCCATTACTGGCCGGTGAAATCGCTCCCACAGGACATTCCTTTGTCAAGGATCATGACATTTGGATACAGCACCAACACCTCACCATTGAATAACAACACCGCCATCATCTCCGATATTGCCAGGTCTCTTCTTAGCCACCTAATCAACAAAAGACAGACTGAGAAGGTGGGGACCTCCCCAAAGGCCGAGGAAATCGCCAAGTTGACTCCAGCATAGCAAAAAGCCCGACCGATGATCTTTATCGCTCATTCATTAGGCGGAATCGTACTCAAAGAGGTAAATTTCGCCGTCTTTACTAAGATGAACAAGGCTGATGGTGTCAAAAGTTTCTCCATGTTGCCTCCAATGCCAGAAATGATGATATGGCCAGCTGCGTCTGCGGTATATTGTTCCTCGGGACCCCCCACAAAGGCAGTGACCTAGCCAGCTTCCTCAACGTGCTGAACACGGTCGTGAAATCAATATTCCGCCGTCCACCCGATGCGATCGTCCAGGACCTATCAACCAACAGTCGACACCTTCTAGAATTGGATCAGTTACTAAGGTTCAGGCTCGGCAAGATCGACATCTATAGCTTCTATGAACTAAAGCCGATGGGTTCTATGAAGACTCCGGTATGTTTCCAAAGTCGGCGAATCTCAGCTATCGCTGGGACTGATGAATCTTAGGTCGTGGAAAAGCATTCAGCTTTACTGAATCTTCCCAGCGAGATCGAGCAAATCGGTCTCGATGCAAATCACCGACAGATGTGTAAGCCCGTGGATCGAAACGATTTCATCTACGAGACGATTGCGCAGCGGATCATCGACATCATGAACAGGCAGATTGATAAAGGTGAGCGCTTCTTAGGGCTCTAGTGGGACAGCTGAGCTGATTCAACCTGCACAGCACAATTCTCAAACGAGCTGATGCAAATGACCGACAAGTTCGCTGTCAGGCAATTAGAGCAAATTTCCCTGCTGGCTGGGTTCCAAAGCCACCAGCAACCTTCCGGGACATTCCCCGCAATTCTCATGGCCAGCTTTAGCGAAACCCAAGGTATTGACCTACCTACCGAACCCAATGCCCTCGTCGATGTATTGAGAGATCTTCCTCTTCCAAAGGCTAAGGAGTACCTCGGGAGCCTGCGAAAGCTTCTTGCGCAAGCAGAGTCTCTCAACAAGATGCTCCGCTTTGTCGAGCTGCAGAGAGAGCAGCTAAAGTCGGAGGCTGCGAAGCTTGATTTCGATACTCAGCAAAAGGCCGACAAGCAGAAGATTGCGGACCTGACGGCCGAAAACGAATCACTCAAGGAGCAACTGAGAACGGCGAGGCTCGCTGCAGACACTCCAGCGATTTTGGCGGTTTCCAAAGAACCTGTCTACGCTCAAAGGAGCAGGACCTACGAAGGCTCCTCCCGGTTTATCGACTATCAATCAAGGGACATCGTTCAGGAAGAAGCAGACAGACACTACCGCGAGTTTGTGATCGCTCGAAGGATTGCTTCTGATGAGAGCTGTTTTTCCGAGCGCTCCGTAGTGGACAAGTGGCTGAATGACGAGGCCCAGTATGTTCCCGTTGTCATCCCTTCAGAGACCGAGGAGCATAAGAAAGGGCACAGAGAAGGCATTTTAGATGGTCCTGATGCGGATGTCGTGATCGAACATAAGATGTTTGCTCATGAGGACATCGAGGTGCCGGTCTTCCAGTCGGAACATCTCCCACCGGAACGGGGGCGACCTGTTCTCAACATAGTCTATGCGACTCCAGTTCCGAGCCGCGGGCCGTCAACAAGCCCACCTGAACAAGAAACTACACGGGAAGTAAAGCCGGAGCCATCAAATGTAGATGATTTGGAGTTTGCCGCCACTCTGGCCGCCGGCCTGGCGGATACAGGGTTCGACCCCGACATTGTTGTCTATGATCCCTCTTATACCCGACACGAATCTTCTCTTGGCATGCAAAACGACATGGATGGCCACACTGTGTATTCGAAACCTTTTGCGGAGTATGTCACTGGCACCCTTGACGACGAGGCCGAGACCGGTTTCCGGCAGCTCAAGCCAAGAATATTCATGTCAAAAAAGGAGTGGGCAACTCCCAAAACTCCCAAAACGAGCAAGGAAAAGAGCAAGCGCCAGTCTTTGAGCATTGGGCCGTATGCAGGTATAAACTCTCCTGAAGAGATGTCGGTGCATGAATTCGACAATGGGGTCAAAATGCAAGCAGAAAGTACTGAGAAGAAGCCAAAGTCCGATGAAGAGGGACTAGTCAAGACCCGGATGAAATCCGAGAGTATCCTCAACTCTTTGCGGATCGCGCTTACGTATGGAGAAGAGCTATTTGAGAGTCTAGAAAGTGCTGACGCAAGCACCTCGGACTGGGCAAGTCTAAAGGGAAGTGATGAGGAGAGTGAGTACAGCAATGAAGATGAAGGTAACGATGAGGATGTTCACGGAGAGGGCTACAAGAGATAAGAGGACGATGAAGATCGTAAGGAGGACGGACCCCCGGAATAACACAAGGTATAAGTAATCCAGCACGTTGCTATGATTGAGTGTGGGGGGCAATGACTAGATGAAAATGTCACATAGTGGCAACTCGAGGCGGTCCTTAACCTAAAAAGGGGTAATAGAGGCGGGCCCGATACTTTTTAAGACACACAAAAAAAAAAAGGGGGGAAGATTTCAGTAGTAGTACAGTGGGCGTGCAAAAGTTCCGATAATTTTTCTGGATTTCCCTGCTTCTACACTGTAACTTTGACACAGCTATATAGCCTTAATAACTTCAACTTGTAATAATTTAATAATATTATGCCTCTAGTGTATCTAAAAACATATTATAGTCCTTATAAGAGGATAAAGATTATAATAATATATAAATCTAGTGTTTCTCTTAATTTAATTATAGCTTAGGAGGGAGTTATAAAGTATATAATATTTAGTATTATCTGTTAGTATAAGCACTAAAATAGTATAAAAAGTCTTTTATACTCTAGGCAGCTAACTATTCTTACTAATAAGGATAAAAGTTATATCTTTTAAATTATTAATTAAGACTCTTTTATTATAGCTAGCTAGCTTCTTTATAAGAGTAGTACTTTTTGCTATAAAATAACTTTAATATAATAGTTAATTAAGAAGGGTATCTAATATCACCTTATAAGTAGATGCTCTTTTCTTAGTGAAGTAATAGCTATAAAGTGCCTAATTTTTATATAGATATATATTAATAAATATACTAGCTTTTAGTATACTTAGATTTTCTCTGATAAGATCTTAATTAATTGTGGTAATAGTAAAAGAAGGTACTAGGCTTTTATAAAATATATAAGTTAAATACTCTATCTTTAGATTACTTTTCTAACTGTAATTAGAGTGAAAGACTTACTAAAAAGAATATATAGCCTTATAGGAAGCTACTAAGATATTCATAGATGTTCTTTAGTGCTTTTACTCTTAATAGGGCTATTAATTTAGTCTGCTTAGATAGGAACTCTTAAGCGCTATATAATAGTATTACTAGCTGGGTTATCTTAGCCTGCCTTTAAGAATATCTTCTAGAAATTATTAAGAAAGAAATAGTATTTTAATATAATAATAGATCTATATTTAAAAGTTATTTAGTCTAGTAGTAGCTATATTAGTATATTATATATAAGGGTATCATACTTATAAATTAGCTCTCTTATTTACCTAATCTTAATCTAATTAAGAATCTATAGGTAATCCTAAAAGAACAGATTTATACTAGATATCTAGATCTTATAGAGCTTCTAAAGAATCTAGCTGCTAAGAAATATTTAATTAAGTGCGTAAAGGAGCTTTAGTATAAGATTAAAAATAAGGTGCTTAAAAATCTGCTGAATTTAATACCCTGCTAGATGTAGGCGGTTATTAACACAGAGGGATGGTATACTAAGTATTAATATATATTATTATTATCTCTAGTCGCTAGGGTTTAAGATTATTAAACCTTTAATTTAATATGATATTATTTGAATACGTGAAGGCTGATCAAAGATTATGTGATAATTGAAGAAATTTGGGTGGATCTGGGGACTGTCGGAACTTTTGCACGGGACTGTAGTAGTAGTAGCGAAATCTGGGTCTCACTGATGAGTGAGGAGAACGGGCAGACATGGCTCAAGGTATTGCTCATACTGGACTTTTCTGTCGTGTTATAGGCTTGGAATAAATTGTCCGCGGTAGTATCTTAGTGCTCTTTCTGTTCCTGGTCTTGGAATCAATATAATTATGATAGCCTTCCTAAGTCGCAGGTCTTTGAGTTACTTTATGCGACTTAACTAGTTCATATAATAAATACTATCTCTTGATACTCGCCTGAAAAATGGTGTGGATTAGTTCCTCTCTACCTCATGTATCTGACAGCTATTTGCAAATTCGTAGCCATATCTACGACCGAAATTCCAACAGTAGTCTGCGAGGGGTATGGGATCACGGCCAGCCATAGGCTCCAACAATAATGTGGCCTTGGTCCAGAAGAACGAGGTAACTAACTAAAACCGCTGAATATGTTTGTTATGTCTCGATGTAAGAGTCAAAGTCCAAGCACAGCTGATGGTCCATTGAATTACTCCTTCTTGAAGAAGGCAAGAGCAGCAATGCAAAGAGCATCGATGCCCGTCCGCATCGTAGGATGTATAACGAGCGCAAACCTGGCTGTGTGATTCGCAGGGATGTCGTCCAACCTCCCCTCGTCTAGTCTCTGATCCCATAGCCCCTGGTCTATTCCGCCCCAATGCCAAAAAACGCTAGGTTTTCCCTGTGACGACGCGAGGACCGAGAAATCCTCGGCAATAGTAGTTGCCGTGACATTGGCATCAAAGTCGTCCTTGAAATGCCCCTTGAAGCTCGGCACTAGCGTCTTCATCATCGACTCATCGTTGACCGTCACTGGCAAGTGCCGAGTCATTCTGAAGACGGGCGCGGCCGTCGCACCGCTTGCTGCACACTCGGCTTCCACCACCCGCCGGATCGAGGCCAAGAGCTTCTCACGCGTCTCCGGCCGCACGCTGCGGATGTCGAGGCCGATTTCTGCGGAATCTGCAATGACGTTCTCCGTCTGGCCGGCTTGCAAGCTCCCGACTGTTATGACGGAGATGTCGCTCGGGTTGATCTCTCTGCTAACGATTGACTGGAGGCGTATCACGACATGGGCTGCCATGACAGCAGGATCAATCGTCCGGTGCGGCTGTGAACGTCAGTTGGCTCTCTGAAACCGGAGGCAAAATGTGAGATTTGACGCTCAACTTACCTGAGACCCGTGGCCACCAAGCCCAGACAATGTAATCTTCATACTATCCGCGCCCGCCATGATCGTTCCCGTCTTTGACGCTACGCTCCCCGCCCGCATCGCCATAACATGCTGGCCGAGCACAAAGTCCGGTACAGGGATCTTGTGCCTATCATACAAGCCATCGTCCACCATCGCCTTTGCCCCAGTCCCACGTTCCTCTGCGGGCTGGAACAACACAATCAACGTACCGCTCCACTCCTGCTTCAGCTTAACCAGCATTTCGGCCGCAGCAAGGAGACAAGCCATGTGCATATCATGGCCGCAGGCGTGCATGACAGGCCGCATGACGCCTTCGACGTCGAGCATAGTGACGGTGCTAGCATACGGGAGCCCGGTTGCCTCTAAGATTGGAAGCGCATCTATATCAGCCCGCAGGAGAATGGTGTTGCCCGGGCCGTTCTTGAGTACGCCGACAACCCCGTGGCCGCCGATTCCGGTGGTGATATCGAAAGCTTGGAGCTGCGATAGCTGGTCTGCAACCGTTCTGGCAGTTTGGGCTTCAAGATTGGAGAGTTCGGGATACTCGTGGAAGTGTTTGTAAAGTGCCTCGTATTTAACCATGTCTACAGGTGCGGCAGCGAGCAGGTCGCCTAGGGCGTTGCTGGTTGCTGTAGAGTAGTTGTCCATAATTAAGCGTCTCGACGGCGGTGTTACTGACGGACGAGGAGGCAACGAGGATAGAAAGGCGTGAGAGTTTTATTGAGGTTGCTTCACGTGACGGCCATGTTCATCCTTCTCTTCTGGTAAGTTGTAACCGACTCAAGGATATGAATCCTGTTCGATGGCGAAGTATGTAAGAGGTATTATGAGTCATAAGCCAGGACACTGGAAAAGTGGATATTGACCACTTGATACAAAGCCAAAACTAAGAAATGACTTAAGCCATATTCACAGCTGGTTCTGAGCCCTCGGAACTATCCACCGCTATCACTTCTGCAAAAGATGGAAGTGGATTGGGTACCGTGAGCTGACATGACGGCTGTCGTTCTTTAACCGTTACGAGACTGAATTGAACTTACACGCGTATGATGAGAACTGAAATTAGAGCCTCTGATAACTACAGACAAGGGAAAAAGACCACCAATGTAATGTACTATTTAATGGTCACGTTCGCATTATTATCGATATTCGCTATTTGTGCTTCCACCCATATGCTGCGTTCTAAAGGCCGAAAGCCATTCGCTATTGTCCGCAATAGTTTGCTCCCAAGCGTCTTCCGTCCGATAAACCAGGCGCCTAGATTCGTTCTGAAACATCTCGTCGGTGGGAATGATACCCAGTCTCATCTGCTGGCGAGCAAAGCGGCCCAGCCCCAAGGTCAAGACGTTGACGAACGTCGAGGTGGGGTCGTTGTCCATGATGTTCTGGAGGGACTGCGATGCGTCTCCCTCCGCTTCAGACTCTTCCTGGCCGGCCATCCATTCGTCGTGGGATTTCCGGATCTGCAAAAGATGGTCTTTTGTGCCTGAATCCGTAGCGGAGAAGGGTATAAGGCTCCTCGACTCGGGCCCGATGAGATAAGGAGGCAGCGCGTTTGTGACCCGAGCCGCGATGGATGGCTCGAAGCAGTGGTCTCCTCGCCAATCATCCATCGTCTTGCCTTCCCGGAAATGCTGCGCAAGGTGATCGACGCGGTCTTGCCAAGTGTCCATCATAGTGTTGCAGATGCCACAGCGAGACACCATCGGCGGTGCCTCGACCTTCCAGTCGTCGATGATGGGCAATGTTTCCAGTTGGTGAGCGAGCCTGAGGTGCTGAACGAGGTGGTCTTTGCGGTTGAATACATGTGGTTGAGCACCCGTTTGGCAGAGGCTGTAGTTGTGGGTTTCGAGGTGTTCGTCGCTGGGATCAAGCACGTTGCAATACGCACAATGACTTCTCCCTGTGCCCGACTCGACGGCCCCACCATGAGGTGTGCATACCCATCCCTCGAGACTGAGATGGAGAGACTTTTCATGGCGCGACCAGTCGTATTTGCTCTTGAACGAGTCACAGCAGAAGGTGCATTGAAAGGCTCGCCGTGGCTTGGCGGGTGCTTTGCCTCGTTTTGCCTTCGAAACACCGCTCCGAGCCGTTAGTGCGCGGGGGACAAGGTCCTTGGATGTGGAGGAGCGAGCTGAAGCTGCCGACCTGGAGGAACGGCTCGTATTCTCGCTGTTGAAACTCGCCGTCGAGGCTGCTCGGGAGTCTCGATTACTCCTTCGCAGGCTCTCGCCCGACTTGGACCGAGGCAGCGCGTGCTTCAAGGCGCCGGCTATGGCGCTCAGAGACGCTGCTTCGGTCTCTGGAGGAGAGTCCTGCCATCTTTGCATCGGGTTCAAAGAGGTCGCTGTGGCGGAAAGTGGGATCGCAATGGGCCGGGACCCTCGCCCTGGAGATCGAAGATAGCGGCTTCTCCGCCGTGGAAGACTTGGTTGAGGACTGTTCATGATCGGCAGGCTGTAGCTAGGGGATTGGAACCCAGGCTGCCGGGTTTGCTGAGCTTGCAGCAGCTGGCCATGAGTATCTAGCCCAAAGTTGGATGGCAGGTCCTTGAGCCACATGCTGCTGTGGACATCGGTAGGTAGTTCATCAGATAGTCCTAGCTGCCGAGCGCTGTCTGGACTCAGGTCTGCGTAACTACCGGGCAGTGTGGATCCGCTATACATATTCTCCATGTTTGAGAATGCTGAGGTCTGTTCAACAGGCGAACAGTATCCACTGGGAGATGCCCAGCCATCTTGCAGGCCTGTGGGATACAGCCCAAGAGGGGGACCGTAGAGTTGTGCATCCGAGTAGTCTGAACCAAGAGCGAGTTCCAGCTGGGTGAAACCCAGTTCCGAGTAGTTTGCGACTGGGTACCACTCGTTAGAACCGGCCACTTGCAAGATAGAGTGAGACTGGGGCCAACTCACCACCCTGGTCCTGTTCCGAGCCTCCTGCTGGTGCGTCGTGGGCTTCTGCGCCCTGCTGCCCGCCTTGTGCGATTGGCGACGGCGAAGTCTTTGCTTGCCAAGGAAACACGCCCGACATCGGACGGGATGTCTTCAGTCTCTGAGGTGTGCTGGGGTATCCTGTTGAGAGGGCCGTTCCGGGAAGCAGGACATCGATGTGATGTGATGGAAGCCGAGCGGCAACGTTGCAGGGACGTTGCGATTCAAGATGCTTGTGAGCAGTTGCCAGATGATGACCGGGATAGATGAGTCGGGCGATGTAGACGAGTCAGGCGAGTGGCTGGCCCCGATTTCGGGCTCGGTCTTGGCCCCGATTTGGTTCGTAAAGCGGAGTCTCATGAGGTGTGACGAGTTAGTTCTAGTCGCCAGACTAGTAGGTGAGAGTGGTGGTGCCTCGGCTTGAATCATACATTAATTGGACAATCAGACAATTAATCAGTCATATCGCAACAATGTCTTCTGGACACCTCCTGCAAATCGCTCGTGCCAAAGCCAAGCCTCCATTTCAAGCCTTTGTCCCGTCGAAAAATGTATCATGAGCCATGCACCTAAGGAGGGGATGTTCGTCGCGTTTCCTGAGTCGACAACATCTGGTGTATTTGATGATTGACTGAACGTCTTCTAAATAAAAAACAGTGAAGTAGTGTAGAATGGACACCAGCTCTTCTGAACTGTGGTCTGATCCCAGCGAATAATCCTTGAACAAACAGCATGCAGCGTGCTAGTTCGTGGCGACTAAATCAGAGAAGACCTGATGAAGACGTAAAATTGACCGACAGGACGAAAAGTCTATTGAAGTTGGCTTCCAATCAACGATAAATAGTAGAAACAGGATTTTTCCGTGAAAATGGGATGCCTGACCGGGTGTTGGTCACCTCCATGAATAAAACAACTCACGCAATGATCCGAGGGATAGTAAGCTCGGTGGCAATTCAGCAGTAGATATACCCCGAAACAACTTGATATAGGTCACATTCACTCAGATTCATGGACCTGCGGACGCACATCATGTGTGTATTGGTGCGGCGGATCCTGGGAAAATCCACACCAACATGCCATTCACGCTCCGTGACCCATCTCGAACAGCCCAAGTAGAGTTGGGATTGACGATCACCACGAGTATTTTGCTTTCTGATTGAACAAAAACGTATTCCGTCCAACACTACCTAATGGAACCTTCGGTACCTCTCGAAGGCTCGCCCATTCAGATCGTTCCCCGGCCGGCAAAAGTCCAGACTGCAACATCACCCGCTTGCCGCACCAATCGACTTTCCGCCCGCCTTCTCCTCGGTCTTGCGGGGCCGTACTGCCCTCACGCCATCCCCACACTCTTCGTACAGCTTTCGATGTGACCTTTATACCTACTCTTTCTGAACATGCGCGCCAGTCAGTTCAATGGGACGCTGTGGATCTGCGGGTGCCATGAGACGTTAGTATACTAGGGCCGGAGGGTCTCGCTTTCCCCGTGGGGATACGGAGGATGGCTTCGCGGGGTTTCATTATAAGTATGGCTCCGCTGCCCGAGTCCATCTATACGGCTCTTGCTAGCTGAAGGTAGGCACACTGACTTTGGCCCAACGACATATGCCAACTGTTGGACACGACACAATCTGTACATCGTCAGTTCAATCCTCAGCGAGAGATATCATGTTTCCCAATCTCGCTCAGCATCAAGGCTGGCAGGACTTGACATCCTTGCTAGCTTTCGCTGCTTTAGCCGTCGCACCTCTCTCAGTCTCCGCCGAAGCCGTCAGCGAAGACGTCGGAGTCTCAGCCTATGCCTTCGACATGAGCCAAGTCTCCCTCAGCAGCAGTCGCTGGCAGGAGAACCAAGACCGAACCCTGGCTTACATCAAGTGGGTTGATGTGGACCGCCTGCTCTACAACTTCAGGGCAACACACGGCTTGTCGACTGAAGATGCCGAGCCAAACGGTGGATGGGACGCTCCGGACTTTCCTTTCCGAACTCACTTCCAAGGACACGTCCTCAACGCTTGGTCATATTGCTACGCTGTGTTGAAAGATTCCGAGTGCCGTGACAGAGCGGCCTACTTTGTTGAGGAGCTCGCCAAGTGCCAAGCCAATAATGAGGCTGCTGGCTTCAACAAAGGATATCTCTCCGGGTTTCCCGAGTCCGAGTTTGACGTCCTCGAGAACCGCACTTTGAGCAACGGAAATGTCCCGTATTACGCCATACACAAGACTCTGGCTGGTCTTCTCGACGTCTGGCGCCACATCGGCGACACCACCGCTCGCGATGTTCTCTTGTCGCTGGCCGCTTGGGTTGACCTGCGCACTGGTGAGCTCACATACGCTCAGATGCAGGACATGATGAGCACCGAGTTCGGAGGCATGAACGAAGTCTTGGCCGACATCTTCCACCAGACCGGCGACGAACGCTGGCTGACGGTAGCCCAACGGTTCGACCATGCCACCGTCTTCGATCCCCTGGCGTCCAACACCGACAGCCTCAATGGACTGCACGCAAACACGCAGGTGCCGAAGTGGATCGGCGCAGCTCGAGAGTTCAAAGCCACCGGGACAAGCCGGTACAAGGACATTGCTCGCAACGCGTGGAACATCACAGTCAACGCGCACTCATACGCCATCGGCGGCAACAGCCAGGATGAGCATTTCCGCCTTCCCAACGCCATTGCAGCACACCTGGAAGAGAACACGTGCGAGGCGTGCAACACGTATAATATGCTCAAGCTGACTCGCGAACTGTGGCTCACGAACCCGAGCGAGGCGAGCTACTTTGACTTTTATGAGAGGGCATTACTCAACCACCTCCTCGGACAGCAGAACCCCGAGAGTGACCACGGTCATGTCACCTACTTCACGCCCCTGAACCCGGGCGGCCGAAGGGGGGTAGGCCCGGCTTGGGGAGGCGGCACCTGGAGTACCGACTACGACTCGTTCTGGTGCTGCCAAGGGACGGCGCTGGAGACAAACACGAAGCTGGCGGACTCGATCTACTTCTACGACAGCTCGTCGCTTTACGTCAATCTGTTTACGCCCTCCGTGTTGACATGGAAGCAGCGGGACATCACCGTCACGCAGACGACGGAGTATCCCGTCGGCGACACCACGACGCTTAAGATTACAGGCGGAAGCGCGGCGAGATGGACGCTGCGAGTGCGGATCCCCGCTTGGTCGCCAGGAGCCACGATCGAGGTCAACGGGAAAGCAGTGAATAACGTCGACGTCACGCCAGGAGCCTATGCTTCCGTGACGCGGTCGTGGCGGTCTGGGGACACGGTGACAGTAACGCTGCCAAAGAAGTTGCACACGATTGTGGCAAACGACGACGACGACGTCGCGGCGTTGGCTTATGGTCCGGTGATACTGGCAGGAGAGTATGGCGACGAGACACTGGATGCGACACCGGCACTAGAGCTTGGTACGGTGAAGCAGGTAAAGGGCCTTCAGTTTGAAGGAACTGCTGGCGGAGAGACTGTGAGCCTGGTGCCGTTTTACGATTCGCATGGAGTCAACTACAACGTATACTGGAAGACGAGCGGCAGGCTGTCTGCGTGATTGGAGAGTCGTGATAGGCAGAGGTGATGAAGAATTTATGGAAGCATTAAACTGGCTGTCTTTCGCGTGCAATGTTTTCAAACCGCTTCGAATGCACCGCTAACGGACTTTGGGAGGTAAAGTAAACAAACCTATCTTTCCCGGATTCCAGTGTTTGCAAAGCGAACCTCGGCTGTTCTATGTTCTCTCGTACGCTGCACTCACAGCGCCCTCCCGACTCGCCGATACAGGCTCTCAAGCTGAGTTCCCTTACAGTATGCAACACAGGCTCATCGTGTGTTACGTACGATGTCACAAGGAGGGATAATAACCGGGCAACTACAAGGACAGCAAGCAGACTTTGTACAAGGTCATCAGTGACCTTCTGCCGACATGCCCCAAGTCCAGCCACTACTCTAGACCCTCCTCCAGTAAGATGGGTTTATCGGTGCGCTCCGTGTAAGGTGCCGCGTTCTATCCCATAGAATCGAGGGTTAGACGATCAGACGCTTGGCGCAAGGGGCGTAAACGAGTGCATTTCAGTCAGAAAATTTTGAGTAGAAGGCTCGCTCCTCTACGGTGTATTTGTATTTGTTGATAGACTAAACGCCAAAAAGTAAGGTCCCCTGATACTGCGCATTAATAGTCCATGAATTGGGGCCTCAGGCATCGACTACGCGAAGCACGTACCTAGGCTGTTCTAGAAGGAGTTCAATGCTCGTCTAATCTCCCCATCATCAACTCCAACTCAACCGGCAATGTCAATAACACACAACAATCCTATCGACAAACTGAAATCCTACCATGCTGGCACAGAAGGCCTCGCCGTTAACAACACGTTTTTCCGTCGCTGTCTAACCCTGTTGGCTCTCAAGACCACAGCCCATTTGTTCTCACGCAATGGCGTCTGTATTCCCATCTCAAGTCGCAAGATTGTCAAGACTGGCCCGGTTGTGCATCTGGCCGAAGCAGAAACAATGAGATTTGTTGCCGAGAACACGTCAATTCCAGTTCCCAAGATATACTGTTCATTTGTTTGGAGAAACCGCGCCTACATTGCTATGGAGAGAATTCAAGGAGAGGCCATCACCCGGGCATGGCCTAGATTATCGGAAGAAGCCATCCAGACTATCTTTGCACAGCTGAAGCTCTTGATTCGGGAGCTACGGGCACTACGATCTCCAGGGCTTGGAGTCCAGAGCTGCACAGGCGGCTCCCTACGTGACTCCCGGATCCCTCGCGCTTTTCCCCGATTCGGCCCTTTCAAGTCCATACAGGAGTTCCATCTCTGGCCAAGGGATGGGCTACAGCCCTCGGAAGCCCAGAGCGCCGTGAGCGGCTATGACTGGAGGGAAGTCCAGCAAATGGCGACTAGGCAGGATGGTGAATGGTCACCGCCTGTCTTCACTCACGCGGATTTGAACCCAGCCAACATCTTTATCCGCGGCGACCAGGTCGTGGGCATTGACTGGGAGTTCTCGGGTTGGTATCCTCACTATTGGGAGTATACATCGGCATGGTGTGGAAACGTTACAACGACCGATTGGCAGGATCTTGTGTATAAGTTCTTGGAACCTTTTCCTGCCGAGCTCGAAATGGAGAAGACCCGCCAAAAGTGGTGGGGAGAGTGATGGTACAGTTACTCACTGTTCACACGACAGATTGAATACTTATTGGGTTCAATATTCTTCATTATAACGCTATTTGGTCAACAGTCCTCTGGGCTTGTAAAAGCAGTCCAACTCTTAGGGCACGGTCTCCCTCTCTTGTAGCATATCCCAGGTCGGCTTCGGTCTGTCGATGCCTTCGGCAGTCTGATAACGACCAGCACTGGTCTTCTCACAAGCGTACTGCCTAGCTAATGTTTCGATCTTGCCCCAATCCAATACTGTGGTCTCGACGGCTTTCCCATCCTCATCTACTAACGCCGCTAGGGTACAGAGCGATGTAAGGTCTCTTTTTTCTAGAGATGATATTCGCGGTGGAGGAGCTTCAAAAGGGCTGAAAATCACCGATGAAATCTGTCTAATAGGACTTGGTCATAAAAGCTACAGACTTAGGGTGAAAAACGATCCGGTGGTGTCAAGGTATATATACAACGTTATGAGCTCTGCATTGCGGATCGTCTCATTTCTACTAGTACCCTCACCAGAGGGCAGTTTCAGCTAGAGCTCTTCTCGTTACTACTTTTAGCTGACAACTCCATACCTGTAGTCCAAAAATAAAGAACGACAGCATTCGCTTTTTAGTAATAGTGATCCTTCCTGGACTTGCTTATTTCGTTGGATAGGGCTTCTCTTCCATGAAACTTGGGTCGGCGCGCGGAAGCACTGGGAGGGGTACCGTCTCAGACTACGGACCCTGAGCCGCCAAGCCAGACTGATCAGAGCCAACATCTTGAGTTGGATCAAAGTTGGGCGACCTGTGGTTCGACTACTAAGCCAATCAGAACACTATTTTCTGCAACGCTTAACGCCCTTACTGCCTAATTATAGTAACACACAACGGCCAACAGCTACCTTCTCTTGGTATTTGTTGTTTTACTCTGGCAAAGCATGATACATGAGGTAAGTCAGAGAGTGGAGCAGAATCGATTTTGAACTTTTACCCAGTTGGGTAATAAATAGCACCTCACAGAAGTCACCCTTTCACTGTCTATATGGCCATCAATTGACTGTACTGCCAAGTGGGACTACTGAATTATGGAGATATTGCAAGGAGCGAGTGTACTTGGGATCGAGTGAATTCTAGTGGTAAACCTCGAATGTGAAGCGGTGATTACCGGTCTGCTGACCATTATGACGGCTCTTTCCACGTACCTACCCCAGCTCCTCAAGCCGTAGCTCTATCTTTCTAGCCGCTAAGACATAGGTACGCACACCCGCACGCATTTGGAAGCTCGATAGCGTCGTGACTCACCCGGGGAGCCGGCGCTTGAGTGGGGCCGATACGACTCCGGATCTCCGTTTCTGGGTGCACTTTTGTTCTTCTATAAGTACAAAGGTCAGAGTCTCTACGATTGTGACAACAATTTGAGTAGCACCTTCATAGCTAAAGAGAACAAAGAGTTCCAAGTCTAGTCCCAACTCAGCTTTACAATTACACAATGTCCACGCCTACTTTCACCATCTCCCGGGCCTCAACCCTTGACGTGCCCCGACTGGGCGAGATCTTCACACGAGCCTTTGACAAAGACACCCATTCGCAGATGAAGATCATGGGTCAAAAACCCGGGGCCTTTACAGAGGCCATGATTATGGGCTTGCGCGCGTGGATCGAGTCCCCGAGGGCTGTCTTGCTCAAGGCCACGAATGATCGCGATGGCATCATTGTGGGTTTGACGGCTTGGGGCTTCAGAGGCATTGAGCTGGATGCGTCGCAAGCAGAGGGAATGGAGAAATTGGAGGAAGAAGTCGCAGAGCGAGATAGCAAAGGTCAAGCAGAGGCTGAAATGGAGGAGCCTGTCCCGGGAGCGGAGAGGATCAAGGAGCTCGAGACGATGACGAGCAAGCATTTGTCCGACTTCATGGAGCGGAGTACGCCCGAAGGCTCGAAGTGCCTTATCATGGGTTCTATCTCCGTGGACCCTAAATACGAAGGCCTGGGCATTGGTTCACAGCTCATTCGATGGGGTACCGAACAAGCGGATAGGCTGGGGGCTTTCTCTTGGGTGCATTCCTCTGAGGCTGGCTGGCCGTTTTTCAAGAAGCATGGATATAAGGAGGTTGAGCGTTTGACGATTGACCTGGATGAGTGGGCTGTCGGACCGCCGCCCAAGGATGGGATATTTGGCGATAGGGAGAAATGGGGGCACTACTCGTTCCGTTATATGATGCGTCAGCCTGCGGAGGGTTAGCCAAATTGTGCGTCATTCGCGAAAAGCGTTTCTGAGATAGTTGGTAGTCTCTTAGATACGAGCATATATATCTGCTCAGGTCAACTAAAGCTGATGCTAGCTCTCTGTTCGTCGGCCGCTCATGGGTTGCTCCTGAAAGATGAAACGATTTAACACCCAAGAACTGATTCGATTGAAACAAGGTCATAATTCATCCTGTTGTTCAAAGATGGTGGAGGATGGAAGGAAGTCGGCAAGATACCGTAAGGATGGAAGTACCTCCATGTCATCAATCGGTATACAGTCTCACATGTAGACATTGATTGCACCATACGCTGGACAACCTCAGAAATCGAAAGCTCACGCTCTGTCTTGCGACATTTGAGGGGAACCTTAGGTGTGAGATATTGTTGGGACATTCATTGAAACCTCTGGTCTCACTTTCCTTCTTAACGCTGTGGCCGAGAATGAATTATTAAACGGCTCATTCTAAGGCTCAATCTAAGATCAAATTCACAGCGTTTGACTAAATTCTCTAGGGCACATCAAGGCAGATATTTGGTTGCCCAGACGCCGCCTGTGAGAAGCAAAGATCCCTGTCATGCAGTCTGGGACGCTGGATAGGCCGTGAGCTCCCGATCACTCAGTGCAAATGACGGCGTATGAAAACCACAGTCTCCCTGAGGATAATATATCTGGTATACAGAATATATAGAGAATGCCTTAACAGAGTTATAGATGGGTAGAGCTGAAATAGTTTGTCAAGCATTGTTCTTTGCCGGCAGTTAATCAGTGCAACATCACTTGCACCGTGCTGAAGGCAATCTCCATTCAACAAGTCTCCACGATACTTCACAGTCGGCGCTTCAGCCCCCAAAATCCGGCCCAAACTCTAACAAGAATGCTCTCGCTTGGCTCCATCGTTAATTATTAATCCAGCTTCGCCCGATCAATCTCCATCTCACGGCAATTCCAAGACGTCGCGCACCCGTTAAACCGCCTCTCGGACTGGCATGACCAAGCATTGGCCAATCTCACGGACCTCGGAAAACCACCATTCCCCGAGGAGGAATCTCGCGGTGCCATTGCTTACACACAACTCACTACATGGGACGTAGAGAACTTATAAGACGGCGTTTACTCGCAGCTGAGATCCAATTACTTCATCCCATCGTGCCAAACCCTCTGATATTTCACACAGCCCTCGAGGACTCAACAACACAAATACTCACCATGACCGCCTTCAGATTCGATGCCGAGTACCTACAAGCTATTGAGCCAGCCCAGACAGGCGAAAAGCCGCCCCCTTTCAAGACGGCTCTCGAAATCCGCGAGTTTACCAACCCCGTCTTAACTCAAATCCTGGGGGCAAGCCCCTACCCACCGGTCGTCAAGGAAAGCGTCTTCAGTATCCGAAGCTACGATGGTGTTGAGATCCAAGTCACGCGCTTCGCTTCCGACAGGGCCCTGACTTCGACTAGCCCGACTCCGGCCGTCGTCTACGCCCACGGCGGTGGTCTTATCGCCTGCAGCGTCAAGATCTTTGCTCCTCAGATAGCTCGCTTCGCCCACGATACCGGTCTGCCCTACTTCGCTGTGAGCTACCGCCTCGCTCCCGAGAACCCGGCCCCGTGTGCCGCGGAAGACTGCTTCGCTGCAGTCCAGTACGTCTCGGAGCACGCCAAGGAGTTCAATATCGACCCTGCCAAGATAGCTGTCCAAGGAGATAGCGCAGGGGGCGGCGTTGCAGCCGGAGCCGCTCTCATCGCCCGAGACCGCCAGTTCAGCCCGCCCCTGGCCAAGCAGATCCTCATCTACCCCATGCTCGACGACTGCACCGAGCTCCCGGCAGACGACCCCATGCTCGAGTTCTTGTCCTGGCAGTCGAACGACAACGTCCTGGCATGGGGCGCGTACGTCGGCGAAGACAAGCGCGGGAAGCCCGACGCCGACATCTCGCCCTATGCCGTCCCAGCACGATCAACCAGCCTTCGGGGGCTTCCACCCACGTACATCGATGTCGGAACACTGGATCTGTTTAGGGATGAGGACGTCACATACGCTGCTCGCTTGGTCAAGGATCATGTTGAGGTTGAGTTGCATCTGTGGCCTGGCCTGCCTCATGGATTTGACGGTGTGCCCAGTATAAGCTGGTCAAGGATCTCATCTGAGAGCCGTCTTAACGCACTAAGAAGGATTGGAATATAAGTGGAAAGGAGGGCTTCGGATATGTGTACGTACCCATTTATTTAGGATTCTATCTTAGGTATCCAATCTACCTTAGACATTATCCTAGTCGTTTTCGTCATCTCGTAATACTAGCACGTCCCTCAAGTACCAAAGTTAAGTAAATAGTGAACCATTTCGTCATAATTAGAGATCGCCCTCAGGTTCTACTCTGGCCACAAGCTACGAGATACGTGAGATGTGAAACACTCATTCAGCTATAACATAGACAAACTTATTCAAAGACATGTGCTTTAAAGTAAATATCGCATTTCATCAATCGCTAATCATATACTGGGTAACATATGTACATTGCCGCAGACATAAACATCCTTCAACCTCTATCAGAATACCCGTCTGAGAATCGTCTATTGAGGTTCGAGATCATCAACTCGTGAGGACTTAGCATCAGCCATCATTTGTTCTTCGTGGACTTTCGCTTCTTCGACTGAGACTTGTCCTTGCTCTGTTGAGGATACATGGACAGGTCAAAGGTACATTGGTGTATTAGCGAGCTATTCCTCTTCAATGGTTGCTTTGACTCACCATTCAAAGAAATCTGACCAGTGTATGGTCTAGTCGTTTCATAGAATCTTGGGTCGACAGGTGTGGCTGGAGTGTTAGACTTCGTCATCTTCGATACTCTTTGCATCAATAAAGATGGATATTTCCTGCAGTCGCAGTGACCAAAGGAGGGGGGCCATTTTTATATACACTTCAACCGTATTGACTTCCAGGGCTTCTCGGACTTGAAGAGTCATCGCCTGTTCACCGGTGACAGCCAAGGAAGCCGAGCATTGTGGCGAAGGGAGAGCATTGTGGCGAAGGGACCACATTGTCCTGAGAAAATGCCAAGGACTTCTAGTACAGATTTATAAAAACACAAGTTACAGTTAGCTTTTTGGCATCTCCCACCGTGTTGGTATCAAATAGATGAGAGAAACACAAAATGGATACCATGATAGACGTAGGGCGAAGTAGGTAAGGTGTCGAAAGCATCTACGAACATTGTCTTGGACCAGCGGAAGAAAATATACAAGGATCTGCCCTGAATAACAACAGTTGGAGGACTATGCACTGCCATGTATCACCCGGTCGTGGAAATTGCAAAAATGAGGTCTTAATCCTCAACCTCATTGCAGGTCCGGGGGGCGAAGTAAATTGACCGGTAAAAAAAAACGTGGCTTGGAGCGTTTCCAACTCCTGCCTGATCTGTAATAAGGCAGATTTATTGCGTGGATGCGTTTGAAGTTACAATTCACAGACGCGCAAGGCAGACTGTGTACTGATGATTGTGGATACATAAACATACGTAACGCGTGTGACCAGAAATTGTCGCCGGGATTGCTTCACATCAAGAATATTGATTGGGGGGACTAGTCTGTAATACTCCATCAAAATATGCCAAGATAAACCTTAGGACGCCGTGTAAGCGAAAAGAGAAAACGAATGGAAGCCATCGCCGCCCAGCCAAGGTTCGCTGTACAAGGGAAGATATCAGTCTTGTACTGAAGAAATTGTGAAGAAACTATATTGTGGTAGATTTGACCTGGATTGTCTCTAGCCGAGAAACGAGCCGTCAACCCCGATTATATAGGACCAGGCATATATTCAAAGTCGGAGAGCTCGATAATATTCGTCACACTTTACGAGACTTTGCGTTCCGTCGGTGGAATGTTTACAATGCCCTCTGGGATGTCTGTCTTGGGTAGCCAGAGGATGTCTACATCGTGTTTTATAAACCCATGCACCGACGTCACCAAACACGCGTCAAGTTCAATACTTTGAGAAGTCCATGGGTGATCCGCATACTATAAGAGGAAAGATGCCGTTTATAGATAAGGCGCCCTAGCTCGGACGGAGAGCGAAAAGTCCTTGTCTTGATGATGGCTCCCTAAGGCTCTGCAATGCAGCGCCTGTGGTATTGCTAGGCGGATACAACTCGTCCCAGGCATGAGATGACAGGGTTGCCTCGATCCCCGCAAGGTCAATGTTGTCCTTGATCGTGATCCTGAGCCCATTCAGTCGCTTCGTGCTGGTGGCCTTAGAGTACAATCGCGAGGGAGCGCCACCGACGAGATGGCGGCCATCGATGTAAAAGAGGCTCTAGTAACTGCCAATCACTCATCCAGCGCACTCAAAACCAAATAGTGTAACCCTAACCCTATCGCGTCTGCGTAACCCACCCAATTGTACCTGGAAGCCGGCGGTGCGCGGTCGATAAGCTTGCGCTTTCCATTGCGGCGGGCGAGAAATGCGTAGAAGAGACACACTGCTCGGTTGAAGTCTTCTATGGAAAACTTCTCGAGCAAAAGCTTAGGCCGGTCCTTGATGTCTGTCGGCGTGGGAAATCGATGTAGGTATGCCATAGGATCGGTAGAAGCAGGCCTGGTAGTGGTGTACTCTACCGGTGTAAACATTAATATCTGGATGGTATGGGCTGTAATAAATGCCGACGGGTTGATAGTGACGTTATGGAGACTTTGGTCCCCTTAAGGTAGTGGTTTGTGATAGGGAGAAAGACAGGCTTAGTGATCAGTACTCACAGCGCAAGACTGCGTGATGAAAGGTCGTTGGCGCGACTTCTCCAAATGACTTAACGGGATGCGTATGCCTTGCCACGCTTGTGGTGCTGGTCAAGGCTGATATCAATATGACGCGAGGTATGAAGCAGAATACGATGCCACGTTGAGGTGGGAGGGTAGAATAAATCCCCAAGTTCCCCATGGCGCTCGCCAGCGGCAACAATGTGGACTGGACTTTGAGGATCGTTCCGGGCAGTGAATCAGTGACGGCCTTGAAGTGAGAAAGTGACAGGTGATGATGCAAGTTGCAAGCCTTACAGATCGCTGTCTTGCAGGGAAGTGTATCGTCTTGTTTCTTGTTTCTTTGTTTTGTCAAACCATTGGCAGTTCCGAAGCTTGAAGGGAGGTAGATACCGGATGGCTTCAACGACCCCAGACTGCAAAAAGAAATGTAGTGCAGGCACCCAGGGAGACACGAATCCCTGTGTAACCACACCGCGTCTGACACCTGTTGCGGCTTGGACGGTGAAAACTGCCTGGGAGTGGGTTGATGAGGGGAGGCGTCAGTTGATAGCAATTGTCTTGGTTGTCATTGGTGGCCTGGTTTGTAAAATGCAACACACAAATCTCACGGCGGCAGGCCGTATGTACTTCAACGCAAACAAGTCCCCCCTTGCTATTGAGACCCCCCTCATTCCGGTTGAACAGCGGCATTATCGAGGCGGTTATCATCATTGTTGTCTGGCCTCTCAGCTTGCATCTCCCCGCGTCCCTCCGCACCCCTTCGCGTCGCACGCTCCGTTACGTCCGGCCTCTCTCTCTCTCTTTCTCTCTCACAAACTCTCCCCAATCCTTTGTTCCCCCGCGTCATCTCCATCTGTCGTCCCCTATCCCGACCCTGCAACTCGGAAAGCATGACTTCACATGCGCACAGCCGTCAGACGGAGGCTTACCATCATCAGGCTGCGAATACCACACAGCCACTTGACCAGCCCTCTCAGCCGGGCCCAGCCACCGATGCTTTCTCACCGTTCCAGTATGGATACGATCAGGCTCTGCCCCAAAGCAACCTGCCCGTGGCCTTTGGGCAGAGCCTCCCTGCCTCCCAACAAGGACCGCTCGGCAACGACCTTATCCCGCCCAACTTTTCCAATCCCTTTGCTACGCAGCCAATTCACCCTACCTTGCATGAGCCATCCTTCCCGCAGTATCTGTGTCAAGCTCGGGGAGACCATGACTACGGCTCTTGGCATCCTGGAGTACCAGGCCATCTGCCTCTATCCCACCCAGTTGACCCGACTGCCGCATATTTCTGGGACCTCGATCAATTCGCCCAAGTAAGACAGAGCAACCAACAGCTCGGTCCACCGAATGCCATCCAAGCCCCGTTTGTTCGTCAGCTAGATACGGTACCCCCTACTGCTCACCACACCCAACCCCTTGTGTCGCATTTAGCTGCGCTGTCTCAACCGGCTCTGGGTACCTTTGTGCCTTTCGGTGGCTCATTAGAGGCAGCATGGGGTATTCCGATGCAAGACCAAGCCACCGGCTATCAGGATTATATGCCTCAGCCGTACAACAATATAACCGAGCCACCTATTAGATATGCCAACGAGGCACAGACTACCAACACCCAACTACCCCCAGACGTCGCTACGCAGGGCACTTTGAGGCCCATTGCGCCTGCACCTGCTCCTACCCCGTCTACAGACAACCAAGCACTCCTCTCGCTCATCAGTCAACACTCGATAAACCAGACTTCGAACATCCCACTACACCCACGCATTGGTTCCGAGCTAGTCAGCACCAGACAGAATCATACTATCGAGCCGAGTCCGCTTGAAAGAGCACGCGCCCATCGAAAGGCTATCAAGCGGAAAGCACAGGACGGTGTGGTAAGGCAAGGGCGTTTTCCTGACGAGAGGACAAAGGAAGAGACCAGGATGACACGAAAGAACAAGGCGTGCATTCGCTGCCAATCTTTTCGAGTCAGGGTATGTCACCCCCCCACGCGAAGTCGTTCAAGCTGAGCAGAATTAGTGCATTCCGGACTCCGACGACCCAACCAGCCACTGCGCAACTTGTAAAATCGCGCCTTCCAGCACTATTCCATGTATTCGCTTAAGAGTCACGGATATCTCCTTGTTCAGGCTGGGTACATCATCCAAGGCGGCATACAAGACTATTGCTAGATTCGCTAACCAGCCTAGGCCCATCGGAAAACTTCGTATGGTCGCGCCGGTGGCTCAGCAAGGGTCTGAAGGAAATCCCCAAATGGAAGTCGAAAGACTTCAGATGGATTGCACTGACCCAAGGTTTCGGGAACGCGTCAATCAAAGTCCTAGTTGGGAAATTCGCTCCTCGCCCAAAAGATATCTTGTCCTATCGCTGGACTTGTCTCAATGAGAACAGGTCACTTGACTGCGCCCCGTACGCCATGGCTAACATCAATGATGTATGTCTCGAGTTGCATCGTCACATTTGGGAAAGCACCGTTCAATACGTGTCGGCCTTCACGGAAAGAAAAACACAGGTTCTCGGCAGGACTTTCAGGATGATCCTTTCCATCATCAAGGAAGGCCAGGTATGTTTCTCTTCCACCGGAAGCGGCGACCATTTTTAATCCGTACAAAAGGGCCAGGCAGAGCACGTAATATTGCTGCGAGATACACTTCACCTCTGGGTTGCTAGCCGCCTAATAGAGAAGCCGTGGAGAGTGTCTGGTCACGAGACACTAGAACACGACATTAGCGATAGTGGCCATCCGTATCAGGATAGTAGCAGCCCATATTACCGTCACATCCCCGTGACGCCAGTGATGGATAACCAGCTGGACCAGATCGTCATCAAAGGTATCATGCAGCCTCTAGGACGCGATGTCATGAAACGATTGCGTCGTCTTATCGAGGCCAACGAGATGCAGAATTGGTTCGTCATTTACCTATGCACGTTCCTCTTGTTGAACAACTACGAAATCGCAACCAATCATGACCGAAAGTTTGCTATTCGACATTCCTTGACGGTAAGCTGTTCACTGCCCAGCCTTGAAGGACCCAATGCTCAACATTATATAGACCCGCTTCTCCAACTTCCCTCTTCTGGAGGGATTCCATGCCGGGGCAAAGACCCTCCTTGCCCACTTCCACTATTGTTGCAAAGGACAAGCGCCTTTCCAGCTGGACTGGCTCCATCGCCGAAAGATTGAACCAATCAGGCTGGTAGCGGCTTTGAGTATAGAGCAGGGAGAGTACATGGCCGAGATGAAAGCTATGATTACAGCGGAAGGTAGGCGGTCATTGACGTGTTCCCCCAAAATCCTGCCATGCACTTCGTTGAAACTAACAACTTTCCAAGGAGACGAGTGGAAAGCTCTCAAGGAGTCAGAAGCGTGGGAAGCCGACATCTATTTTGTTTCTCAGATGTTTGACGACAGGTGGAAGCCAACGCATACTTTATAAATCCCATCTAGAGCCGTTCTAGCCATGTTCTTCAAATCCATTCCTTCCGTAACACCTCTACGTAGTGTATTGGTGGTGGTGGACTTCCAGGGTAGAATGACAGTAGGACCGGGTACTAACTAGGGTACCTAGTTAAGGCGGCCGCCTTCCCAGCCTGACTAGAAAGGCATGCTTTTTCCCTCATACTGAATTAATATGCTTATTTTTGCCTACTTTCATTTCTGCCCTTTGACTTGACTGACCAGGCTATCATAGCAGCTACTTCCCTTAATATCTTGTTTTCCTTTACCATTTGAACACAATCTTTTCGTCTCTTTAATGCCATTTTTCTTCTTGCTATATCCCTCCTTAGGAGACGGCAATCCCCAATTTCTTACCCGTTTTACGAGCCTTTAGGGTAGATGTTGGTATCTGGGCTGGCGTGTTCACACTGAGGTGAGCTAACCACCAACGAAGTAAGTGACTCGTGTTTCATGAAGCTTTCTAAATTAAACTATAGCCTTTCAGTGGTATGAATCACCCCTGGCAGGTGGTCTTCATGTAGCAGACAGAGCCTGGGATGGAGAAATGGACGTCTTCAAAGGCAGCTTGAAAGAAGAGTGACCTAGCACTAACTAGAAAATAGTGAGACATAGTATAAAGCAGGCAACCTTACTTTATTTAGGTTGGGAATAAGATTTAGTAATTAGCCTGTGGATCGTCTAACTTCTTCTCGCCATGTGTTAGACTAAAAACTGCGTCATGCCTAGCTGGGGTGCATCCACCAGCCGCAATAACACAATTTACCACCAGGATATCATGGATTAACTACTCAGTGACGATAAAATCAAAAGCCTTTTACCAGACAACCCGTAATGGATGCTGCTGCGACTGTACCTTATAACCGTTCCATCGTGCATGTCATGTCAAGCTTAAACTTAAACTTAGGTCTAGCATAGTGTCAGACAGAAGCGCTGCCACACCATCGTCATCCATGTGCTCTACCTCCAAGGTGAATTGAACCAAGGTTTTATCCTGCCTCAGAAAAAGGCCCCAACAAAAAGAAGAGCACTTCCCCAAACTCAGGATTCGCACCCGGATATGTGACCCCCCCAGGGACTACTTCTTCAGCGCGAACGCTTCCATAGCTATCAAACATACGTGTTGCCATTGCATCAGTCTAGCTATGGTGTTGTTGACAGATCGAGGATAAGTAGCAACATGTATGGATTGGTGGGCATTCACGGCGTGTTAAAGACACAAGCATATCATACCTCAGGTCTACGTGTGTAGGATTCCTAAAGACCGGTGGCCTTGCCTACTATATAGATGCCCTGCGAAGATCTGTGAACTACTCTGTCCGTCCAGGGACTGTGGTTAGCTCAAATTGATCCTCTTAGACACATGGTCTCCGCCAACCCAGAGAAGGTAACGACTTCTCTTAGTCCCTCTCCGTCTACTCTTGCAACACGTCATCCATCAGCCAATCTCTACTCAGGCTTCAGGCCGTTATGCGAATCTCGTATTTGGTTCTATTAAGGGCCAATCATCTCCACTCTGAGCTTATTATTCCGCCGATGGGCTATGAGGCATCAGTCGGAGATGGTTTCTGCACACATGAGTTACGTACCTACGCCGCCATCTCAGCCCCTGACTATCCATCATTGCATCAGGAACGGAGGCGGGCTAAAAAAAACTGACCACTAACGCAGGAGTAACTTTTGGCGCGTTAGAGTAGTTTGGGCGCCAAGACACCGGAGGCCAGACCCCTGCGGAAACCGGTCGTCCGTATATCCGCTAGCTGGAAAGGCGCAGGCTGAGCTGGACAGGCCAGGGGGATGATGGGCAGTTAGTCACCCGAGGATCTAACCCGGTGGTAAGTGCGCATCGTGGCGCCGCTGGAGAGGCGGTTATACCAAATCAGATGCATACGACTCAAGATATACGTAATAGGCCTCTGCATTATAGCGGTGTTCTTTAGATAGCATCAGGGGGTAGAAATCCAGGATGGCGCAGCTATACGAAAGTGGGATTCATGCAAGGGGAGCTCGGAGGACGTAAAGGTATAAGACCTCTCCTCATACTCTTTACCACGAACCTTACCTTCAAGCCTCCAACTTTCATTCTTTTAATACCATACCATTTCACTTCATTTTTACAAACAAACCGCTAGTCACCATGACCTCAACATCAACTGCCACTTCGAGCGCCTTTTCTCCAGCCTGTACCAACCTTTACAACCCTCCCGTCGAAGATGCCTCCTGCGCTATGCCATACAACTCAAAGCATGCCGACTACATGTTGACATGCTGCAATGACGCCGATGTGGTCAGCTACTATGACGACTGCGGCCTCTATTGCCTCGCCGTAGACCAGAGCGTCGAACAGCTGGTCAAATGCCTGTACAAGACTGGCGCGGATTGGGGGATGGTCTTCTGCCAGGGCAACTCATCGGCCACTGCCACCGCAACCGGGAGCGGGAGCGAGACCCTTGCTGCCAGCGCCGACGCCAGCGTTATTTCGAGCGGCAGCGCGATCAGCACCAAGGGCAAGGGGAGCAAGGCCGACTCCGAATCGAGTGCCACTTCCACTGCTTCCGAGGGCGCTGCGCCAGGCGTCAAGCAGCACTCCGGGGTCACGGTGCTGGGCGTTGCCATTGGGACATTGCTGTTCTCTGCAACTGCGTTCGGTGCTTTCCTGGTGTAGACGCCTGGCTGCTGTGGCGCTCTTCCAGTGCAGCAACGTCGGGCCTATCTAGCGGGTTACTTTCTTTTGGATTTTATTAGTGGGACACGGGAGTCAAGTGGAACGGGCCGAGTTTGTGTTGATGGAAGGTCGGTGTGATTAGATCTGCCGCCGCCTCCTTAGGTGACTTGAATAAGGCAGTGTGCTCAATTTGAGACGCAGCACCCTAGGTTCGGAGATTTTAGTAATAGATTGGGGAGAAAATTGATATCGTAATTACTGGAGATACCATGTACGCTGACGGTAGGTATGTTTCTAAGTGCTAGGCCATAACTTACACTGGTTGACTAGTCTAGATGTCAGGTCATCTTTGACCCGCTTCTGTCGGGGGTCGGGGGTAGACCGGATACTGGGCCGCTCGGCGGTAGTCTTCATCACCCTACATAGTAGAGACGTCTACTCCATAAACCCACCACGTTTACAACCTATTCCGGGACACGAGTGTCATGCCGGGTGTGGGCATGAATCTTCCACGGATATGAGCCTACGCGTCTCTCGTAGCTCGAGCCGTCTTATCGGGGAAAGGACGGCATGTCATTCCGGACGAGGTGGACCTTAGAGCCAACATGGCAAGGTCTATAAACAGGGATGTTTAAAGAGCCGCTGACTAAGAGCCTCAAGGGCTCTATTTCCACATTTGCGAAAGAACGTATGATGAACCGATAGCCTATTCAACCTCCAACTTAATCTATATTTTCCCGCTAAGGCCGAAGGCTGGAAGCACCGTGGTCGTGGCCTTTGTTGTTGACATGGACCACTTCTACCGTAATTCCGACAACAAGTGCCACCACGAGAAGGAAGACGAAGCACACCACAACAATTAGCAATATGCGCTTCTTCTGCCGCCACGAGTCATCCAGAGGGCGCGGGTTTTCCGGTGCGTCTGCCAAGCTCAGCACCGCTGGCCGGTAGTTTGAGTCCGGTATGCGAGGGTCGAAGCCAGGTCGATAGTGTATCGCCAAAGGTTGTTCGTGCAACGAGTACGGAGGCGGACTAGACGGGATGGCGTTGGCTTGGAGATGATGGCTACGCCAGAGCGGAGGTTGAGCAAGATTGTTGTTATGGGTGTAAGGCGAGCGGGAAAATACTGCCATCGTGTCGAAAGTAGGTGACGGTCGAGAGTCTGAGGGGCGGTAGGGCGAGTCTGGGTATGCAGCGTTGCAGATGGGCTGTAAAGGATAGTTCTGGTAGAGAGGATCGCTGGGATTCATGGTGGCGGTTGCAATGGTTCGCTAGGAGCAACGACTCTAGGCCCTATTTGTTAGCGACAACAAGAGCAGCAGGCTATTCTTTGTATCTTTGAGTTAACTTGCAATCACGTCCCTTGCAGCGAGGCTCGTGTTGATTGATCCGCCGGTGGCCGCGCCAAGGTAGTCGTCCATCCTCAGCCGCGAGCGTCTAAGTTGCAACAGCAGGACTCGGGAGCTAGCATTACTAGTGGTGAGATGGAGTGGCTCAGCCTCGACAGACTGAGGATCGGATAACTGTCGCCCACTTATCGCGCTTAAGCGGCACCCTTTGGGCGTGTACTGGCCAAGGGAGGTATTCTGCATCCGCTGAATAAGCGGCGGCAAGTGTAACACCTGAGTGGTCGTTTGCTCCAGGCCCCAGGCCCCATTCAAAGACACGCGGGCCTCTAAAAATATGTTCAAGGGTGCCCGCCGTCATCGATCAAATAGAGCCGAGATGGAGCTTCAGCCACGAGGACGCGTATCGCTGTGTTCTCAGTACCCCTGGGCATTCTCTAAGTCAATCGTCCCACATGGGAGCAGCCCGGGTTCTCGGATCCGGATTGCCTTAAAGGACTGTACTCGATGCGGGAGACGTCAGCTTTCAATTGCAACCCCACCCACGAGACATCCCGGTCCGGATGTAGAGGCCAGTGACGATGAATTCCCTACTTGGCTTTCTTTCCTCTCGTTCTAGAGCTAGTGCTCTCCCGTTATTTTTAGGGCTGGGCTGTACATAGGACCCCTCCCCTGGATGTGAATTCGTCACCCGGGATTGTTCTTATTTATCATGTTCTACCGTCTTGCGACTTGACACCTTCTCACATCACAAACCTCTCACTACTGACTGTTTCTGGCTGGTTCCAAGGCCTTGCTACTGGTATCTGCAGCTTCACAATGGCGTCGACCGGCCTTAGCCAGGACGACGAAGAGCGCCAGCTGGTGGATCGAATTTATGCCTCCGACGTAAGTAGAGTTCTCGAGGAACCAAAGCGCTCGTTCTAATAGCTCTACTCGCAGTACCAACGACTCTCTGATGATCCCCTCGGTCAGAACCCCCTCTCTCAGGAACTGCTCCCCCGGGAGAAAGACGTCTTTCGAGGGCCGGTCGCAACCGACGATGTTCCCGACGACAGCTGGATCACGAGACAACAACAGCCGAGCGCCGGCACTGGCCAGAGGCTGAGGCGCTTCAACACCCGAAAGGTTGGGCTCGTCAAGGGCTCCGTCCTCAGTCTTGACTACCCTGTGCCTAGCGCCATCAGGAATGCGGTCGAGCCTCAGTATCTCAGCAATGACAGCGAAGAGTTCTCCCAGATGCGCTACACGGCGGCCACTTGCGACCCGAACGACTTTACCATCAGTAACGGATACATGTTGCGTCCTCGCATGTATAACCGACATACGGAACTGCTCATCGCTATCACCTATTACAACGAGGATAAGATCCTTCTTACCCGGACCTTGCATGGCGTTATGAAGAATATTCGGGACATCGTCAGCCTTAAAAAGTCCACGTTCTGGCACAAAGGGGGTCCAGCGTGGCAGAAAATTGTTGTCTGTCTAGTGTTCGATGGCATCGATAAGACAGAAAAGACGGTTCTTGATGTCCTTGCTACCATTGGCATCTATCAGGACGGTGTGGTCAAGCAAGACGTGGCCGGGAAGGAAACAGTCGCCCACATCTTCGAATACACCAGCCAACTCTCCGTCACTCCAGACCAACAACTTGTCCGGCCGATGAAAGACGACAAAAGCCGGACCCGAAACCTCCCGCCCGTTCAATTCATCTTCTGTTTGAAGCAGAAAAACACCAAGAAGATCAACTCGCATCGCTGGCTATTCAATGCCTTCGGTCGGCTGCTGAACCCCGAGGTCTGCATCCTTCTCGATGCAGGGACCAAGCCTAGCCCGCGGTCTCTACTGTCTCTTTGGGAAGGTTTCTATAATGATAAGAACCTCGGCGGGGCCTGCGGTGAGATCCACGCTATGTTGGGCAGAGGTGGCAAGAAGCTATTGAATCCCCTAGTGGCGATCCAGAATTTCGAGTATAAAATCTCGAATATTCTTGACAAACCTCTTGAAAGCTCTTTTGGCTATGTCTCTGTGCTGCCTGGCGCTTTCTCTGCATATCGCTTCCGTGCTATAATGGGCCGCCCATTAGAGCAATACTTTCACGGAGACCACACCCTTTCTAAACAGCTTGGAAAGAAGGGAATTGACGGTATGAACATCTTTAAAAAGAACATGTTCCTAGCTGAGGATCGAATCTTATGCTTCGAGCTCGTTGCAAAGAGGGGCCAGAAATGGCATCTTAGCTATATCAAGGCCGCCAAAGGAGAAACCGACGTGCCTGAATCGGCGGCTGAATTCATCAGCCAGCGTCGAAGATGGCTCAATGGGTCATTTGCTGCTACCCTCTATTCCGGCATGCATTTTTGGCAAATCTTTCTGTCGGGACATGGCCCTATCCGCTTGTTGTTCTTGACTATTCAGCTCATCTACAACCTCGTCAATACCATCTTCACCTGGTTCTCCCTCGCTTCATACTACCTAACGACAGTCATGATCATGAGCCTAGTCGGGACTCCTAAGCCTATCACAAACTATCATGGTTGGCCGTTTGGCGACACAGCTACCCCGATAGTAAACGCGATGCTTGAGTATATTTATGTGGCATTCCTGATACTGCAGTTTGTTCTTGCTCTTGGGAGCAAACCGAAGGCGTCCAAACACGCCTATGCCGTTTCTTTCTTCATCTTCGGCATGATCCAAGGCTACATCCTTGTTTTGTCTGCGTACCTCCTTTACCGCGCCCTCGGAAATGGTATCGGAAACCAGATTTCATTCGCTTCTGGCAACGCTTTCTTGGAGAGCTTTTTTGGCAACAGCACCTCAATTGGAGTTGTTCTGGTGGCTCTTGTCACTATCTATGGGCTAAACATCATCGCATCCTTCCTCTACCTTGATCCCTGGCACATTTTCCACTCATATCCACAATACCTTCTTTTGTCGTTAACCTACATCAACATTCTAAACGTTTATGCCTTCAACAACTGGCATGATGTATCTTGGGGGACGAAAGGCTCCGATGCAGCCGAGGCCTTGCCATCTGCTCATGTTTCGAAGACTGAAAAGGACGAGACTGTTGTCGAGGAAATCGAGAGAGAGCAGATCGACATTGATAGCCAGTTTGAGAAAACCGTCTTCCGGGCCCTTGAAACCTTCCACGAGCCCGTGGAAGCCATGGAGTACGACATTCAAGACTCCTACAAGTCTTTCAGGACGGGCCTGGTTGTTTTCTGGCTGTTCTCCAACGTCGTGCTGATTCTTGTCATCACCAGCGATGCCTTCGAGTCGGTGGGAGTCGATGTAAGTTTTTCCAAGTCTTCTAGCACGAATAACGCATTAACAAGCCTCAGAAAAATTCCAATGTCCGAAGTTCAAACTACTTCAAGGTCCTTCTGTACTCAACAGCCGGCCTAGCGATTTTTCGCTTCATTGGTTTCCTGTGGTTCTTGACCAAAACTGGAATCACATGCTGCGTTGCGAGAAGATGAGGGAGCTACGTGCGTTAACAGTGGGCTGTTTAGGAGTTTGGTGAATGTCCTGGAGGGTGCGAAGCAAATTGAACGGGTGGCATTGGGAGACAAATCGTAATCACGTAGTAAATGTATGGATAACTTAGGAATTGAAGGGCGCAAGCTAATAGAAGGAGTTCAGGCGGGAGAAAGGTAATTTTTCATAATTTTACTCTGCATTCAGAAATCTTCCTCCTTGAAAGCCGGCCATTGATGTATACATGCCCCGATACTATTGCGTGGAGTCCTTGCGCATAAATGCGAAGGTCGATTTTCCTACTTGACCAGCAATAGCAAGAATAACAGCCATTATAATACTGTTCTCCAGGAATTATTCAGGTTTAATTTAGCAGTAAAATAGCTATTTAAAGTTGGTATAGTTATTAGAGTTGGATTCAATGTTAAATTTTAGCAATTGTGCGACTTTTATTGGGTAATTACATCAGAACCAAGTAGCATTTATTATTTAATTTCATCCTGCCGTCAGCACCCGGTGTTTAATCATCACAGCAACATCCAAACATATGTTGTATTGTAATGGCATCCCTCCCAGACACCGGCCGTTCGCAAACCTACTCCCAGGGGACTTTCCGATACTTGCAAAGCAACCCCAAGTATCTAGAGGAGCAGCCATATATCGTCACCTCTTTCCTGCCCCTTGAAAAGGAGCATCTCCGAACCAATATCCAGTGGGACGCGCAAGCTGGCGTTCCCGTAGCAGATTTGCGAGGCTGCGCAGACTCGCTTCGTCATGACCGTGACGGCTTTATCCTCCAGAAGTTACGTTTACCCTTGGAAGTACCACGCCAGCTCTCCTCGCAGTTTTGATCTTATCCATATATTTCAGATGATCTGAGAGCGCTCGTTTGTGGCGAAGCTCCCGTCATGTCTTGCCTGAGCAAACGTATGAGATCTCTTCCTTGGCAAGAAAACTAATAAGAAACCAAAATGAAGATCTCACCGAAGCCGAGGCTTGGAGACGCGCAAGGCGACACATATCGACTGTCGAGGCCGAGCAGTACCTGGCGCGAAAACACCGACTCCGCATTTTGAAGTGCGTGTGGCCTACATGGCTGCCTACGGGTCTGGTCAAGACTTGCACGGCTGCTAATGCGCTCATCCCTGTGTATGGCGGTACCTCAGCCCAGTACATAGTTACCCCCTTGCCCTAGGTGACGCTCACCGGGTGCAGCGAGGGGACATGGTGGCAGTCGATCGCTTGAGCGAAGTATACGACAACGAGGTGTACTACTTGCTGTACAACCCCGACCACTGGTGGCACTGGTTCCGATCACAGGAGCCCGATAAGGACATTATTTTCAAGTCATATACTTCGCACCCAGGGGACGGGGTATCCTGTGAGTACGCCTCACCTTTCTTCCTTGCCCTTACACTTTGCAAAGGGGGGGTATTCTCAAGCCTCGTTCCCCGACCAACGTCTAACTAGATCACCCGTCCTCAGTCTGCCTTCATGCAGCCGTCGATATGGGTGCATCACAGGGCGTGTCTTCCTCACTCCCAGTCAGGCAGAGCGTCGAGGCGCGGTTCATTGTTATCTCGGAGGTATAGCACAGCGTCTTCCCGCGGTACTTTCAATCAGAGTTGCTTGGGAGGATCAAACCGCCCGCTGCGGGATCTGCCTCGCGTCACATGGGATGAAGCACCCTGGCTACGGGACCACGGGCAGGTTTGGTGATTTGCGATGACCACGACATCCATAATCAGCGCATAAGGGGAAAGATGCATGTATAGGGATCGGCACTGAAACTATTAGCCACAATGACCTTCAGTTTGTCCAGCCACTCTTGCCTCAATCTATCTTTTGATGATTGGGTATCGCGAAGAAGCAGAGACGGGGACGTTAAAGGGAAGCTGCAATTTTGTCGGCGCGTTCCATCTTAGCAGGTTAGACAACTCTTCTGCTGGGTTTCGTTGGTTTGCCTCTTCAATAGTGCCAGCTCTAATCTACGTGTGAGTCGCTAGTTAACCTTGCCCTGCCACCAAGCGACTGTGTTACTCCGAGGCGACGGGGTTCGGGCCTCGACTGAACTTACTTTCCAGTCAAAGACGAATGCTTCCTCGCATCTTTTTATTCTCTTAACGAGACTGGACGCTTCCTATAGGTAGTCGTTCAACTCACGGCTGCTCAAGCCCGAGTTGCAGCCTCCGGAGAAGACGGAGACGGAGAGGCTTTCGGATTAGTGAGGAACGCAGAAAAAGCCGGTCGTGTCCATGCCAAACTATCTCGTATTGGACCGTAAGTTATGAAGCACGACGTTGTGAAAGGCTTGCCATTTGACACTTGTTCTAGGCAGGAAGGGGGAATGTCGGCCTGGTCCAGCCAGAGCTCATACAGCCCTGTGTCTGGTATTCAGGAGTAGAAACAGAAGATAAGATAGAAAATAAATCAGGTGCCATCAGGGTCTGTTAGCACTACTAGTCTATAGTTTGATGGTGAGCCGCGAGGGTAATACACAACACGACATCATCATATATAGTACGGGAAGCTAAGGAGAGTAATACGCCGTTTTGGGAGACTTGAGTCTTCATCTCAGCCATGGAATCAACACCTGATCAACAGTTCGTGTCCTCGATTGAAGTCCAACATTATCTGCCGTGATTTTCCTGACTAGTAGTTGCGTCTCGTCTAGGGAAAGGCTGCCAACCGAAGCCGGACAGGACCAATGGAGCGAGGCGCTTCAAGTATGCCGCGATACGCTTAGCAAGCACTACATGTAGTATCTCGACCAGATACCCACGTGTGATAGCCTTATACAGACGCTAAGCGAGTCGGCGGTCAACCGTCCTCTATCCAACGACTGAAGCAGGCGTTTGAGTCTATCAAGGCGTTTGTTACGCTCCTTGCCTTCGTAGCCGGTCGAGGTCTTATTGAAACCACACTAATCTGGGGCCTCATGAGCCTGGTAATCGAGGTTTGTATCTTCCAAACACCCTCCGCTTTCCTTCTAGACCGACAACTAACCCTTTTGATCTACGCCATCGGAGGCGGCCAAGCAGGCAGACGACGCCTGCCCGACACGAGTGATATGCTGAGCGAGCTTGGCCACGACCCCGAGATCTTCCAACTCTGCGAAAAGGCGTTCAAGGACGACAGCCAGATAGGGGAGGACCTACTGGACATCTTCGTCGAGATAATGACCTTCTGGTGTCGTGCAGTCAAGTACTTACGGCGAAACCGCTGCAGTGAGTCTTCTCTACAGCGCTGAGCTGCTCTGGAGGAGCTCAGAAAAGAGCTCGCGCGCTCTTTTCTTTTTGATTTTCCCGTTGACAAGAGGCCCTTCCCCGTCTCTCTGTAACGAAGCCATGGCCCGTGATAGAAAGGAAATAATTCCGCTGCCTTCGTCATCCGCGGGGCTATGATCACGACGATCGTCACAAAATCAGGCCACCTGTGGGTCACGGTACAGTTGACGGATCGAATACGAAGCCCTAAGGCAGCGATGCTAAAGATCCCGAAAAGCGATGATGATCCCGAAATGTGACAAAAGGCAACATTTTTGCTGCTGGGCTGTGGTCCACTGAGTGCGCTCGCCACCATCAAAGTACTGATTCCAAGTCTTCCAGAATACCGGCCAACATTGAGAAATAACTTGTACTTAGGATCAACCACGAGGACATGAATAGCAAACTTCGAAACCCCTAAGGAAGGGCTGTAGCGGCTATGGGCGTGGTAGCAATGATGAGAGTGAGGCCTGGATGAAAGACTAATCATAGAGAACTGATTGCTAATAGTATAGCGTATGAGTTAGTGCAGAGAAACCTCGATTACAGACGCCGGTATTGGCTCGCGGGTTGTCCCCTTACTTGATCACTGCAATCCTCGCCATCGTGAGAGCATGAGAGGCTAGAAGAAATAGCGTCTTCTTCCCTGGCCGGGGCTCTCGGGTTGATCTCGTCTCCGGCTTTCCCGAGGGCGTGCAAGCAAGGGATCTTAGCTGCCTTAGTTTGACCTCCCTGAGTCATGATGCACCTTGCTAGCGGCAACAGAGGTTGATGTACTCATGGTGCTAGCCCCCTTAGCATTGATTATTGATGCTTCAGACTGTAATCAAGCATCATATTGACTCAAATCTCGCACCATGGGCCTTGCCTTGACTAGTTCGCCGCCCCTCGCCCTTTCTTACCGACTCTTGGCTTCTACTACGCGCAACATCGGCAGCTGTCAGTTATCTGGAAGGTAAGGCTCGAAGAGTCGGGCAACTTCAACGTGTCCATGATACCTTGCCGATTGCCACGGTGTCCGGTAACCGCCATTCCCCTCAAAATCGCCTTGATCAAGCAACATCTTGACGATACTGCCATGTCCCTCCGTAGCAGCGCACATCAACGCACTCCACATATGGTCTGTCTTTTCTTTTTCTGACTCGGCATCTTGTTGCAGAAACAATGCCACCATGTTCTCCAGCCCTTGCTCGGCGGCGAGACACAGGACGCCATCGTCACTGAGATCGCCGTAGGTGTCGGCGCCATGCTCAATTAGCAGCCTAGCCATTGCCTCGTCTTTCTTTCTGAAAGCAATCATTAGCGGGGCGCATTGGTGGCAGCATTCGTTTAGTTCGACGCTTTTCGCTAGAAGCAATCGAATCACGGCTTCATGACTATTTTCCACCGCCAAACAAATCGGAGCCCGTTCGTCGTCTTCCGTTTCCCGGACGTCAGGGTCCGCCCCTCTCTCTAGTAGAAGAGACACAATCGCTTCGTGTCCCGCTTCGACTGCGTATGATAGCGGCGTTTGTCCTCCCCCGTCTTGGGAGTCTAGGTCGACATTCTTCTCAATGAGAAGCCTAGCCACCTCAGTGCATCCTTTTTCTGCAGCCCAGGAGAGAGGGGTTCGTCCAAAATCATCTCCAAGGTCCAGGTCAACGTCCTTCTCCATCAGAAACCTAACCACCTCAACATGTCCTCCTTCTGCGGCCCACGAGAGAGGCGTTCGGTCATGCCCATCAACTTCGTTCGCATTGGCGTTTTTCGCCAGCAAGGCTTCTACCAAACTTGACAGACCCTGCTCTGCGGCAAAAGAGAGTGCCGTTCTTCCGTCTTCGTCCTGCAAGTTTGGATCCGCGCCTCGGCGAAGAAGCATGTCGAACTGCTCTTCGCAGCTGTAGTGGGTAGCCTCCATCAAGAGTGTACGATCCGTAGACAGCCTTGTATCCAAATTCGTTTTCGTTTTTTCCAGTATTGTCCGCAAAACATCGGAGGCTCCACGTGTAGTCGCAGCAGAAAACAAAGCTTCGTGCTGCCCGTCGTCCTCTATTGCAGTCTTTTCCATCAACATGCGAATAATGGCATCGTGACCCCTTTCGATAGCCCATGCCAGCGGAGCCTGATCAAGCAGGACATTCTCCTTCGCTGTGCTTGCATATCGTTCCATCAACAGCTTGACAATGTCGGCATGGCCATTGATCGCGGCCCATGACATCGGCGTTCGGCCACGATTATCCTCCGGGTCTACTGCAGCATTGCTATCCAGCAACAGCCTCGCAATGTCCTGGTATCCCTTTCTCGCTGCCAACGACAATGCGGTCTGACCACAGCGCCAGTCCGTCACATCTGGATTGGCTCCGGCTTTCAACAAGAGCCCGACCGCACGAACGTTGTCATGTTTGGCTGCCAGTAATAACGGGGTCTTGCCAGAAGTATCAAGCGTTTCGACAGAGGCGCTCGCCTCAAGCAAGCGTCTCGTTACAGATTCGTGTCCGTTAGCTACCGCCTGCATCAAGGGTGTTCGACCACAGTTGGGCTCCAGGGCGTTGACATCAGCGCCCCTTTTGAGGAGGAGCTGCACAGCATCGCCATGTCCCTTCTCGGCAGCCCAGGATAGTGGAGTTCGTCCGTACTCAAGATCGCGAGAATTCACATCCTCCCCCTTGTCCAGTTTCTCCTGTATTTTCGCGGTCTCTCCTCCTGCTGCGGCGACGAAGAGGGTTGCCTCCGAAAGGGACAGCTCATCAAACTTATTGCCAATCATGATGCCTTGGGAGGGAATGCCTTGGGAGGGCTTGATCGAGGATGAAGGTTCCGATATAATTCGTTACCAATCTGTACGTTTCAAAGAGTCGTACTGAGCGTGTTTTATGGAATAAAGGAATAAACAGAATAAAAATAAATTAAGAAGAGAGAGAGAGAGAGAGACAAAAGATCACGGGAATACTGAATAGCAACAGTGTGCCGAGCGATTGTTCTAATTGACGAGGCACTGAGACTAATGCACTCCGGCTCGGCTTGTCAGGGGCCCTTCTCTTAGTACAGCCCTCGGTGATTAAAAAGGTGCATTTTAGTGGTATATTTTGCCACTGACTTCCCTTTTCGTTGAAGTCTTATGGCACGTAAATTGCATGAAAAGATAGGTCTACCTGGCTTGCCCGATCCGTTAAGTTGTGGTAGTGATGAACATCGCCACAGAGGTAGAGTACCAAGTTCCTCATGCTAGCACTCCGCCTTTATCTGTACCTGGACCTGGGTGGCTAGTCATAAATGAACCTGTTTAATCCCCGAGAAAGGGCGCACAAGATGTGATCCTTCGGGGATGCCGTTGCATCCTAGGTACGAAGTAGACTAGTTGTCTTATAAATTAGGTGTGGATCGGGATGTCAGCCGATGTACTTCGTATTCCGTAACCTCCGACAATCTCAGTCCACCGGCGCAATAATGCCAAGAAGTAGCCCACCTTTTCCACGGCGACGGCTGTACAACTTAGCATCTCTGGAAAGGAGAGGGAAGGGAACTGATAAAAGGGCGACTTACCTAAAACGACCAGAGGCATGTTCGGCGCCAGTCCGATCAGGAGACTTCCGAGGACTAGGAGAACGAGGCTCGTGCGTACGATAGCCAAGTCAAGGACCTCTTGGCGAACCTCGTATCGCTTCTGAGCAAGATCACGAGGCGACGGACCACGAACAGGAGCAGGATAATATTGACCACGGCAATTTCCGAGATGAATATGGTCGATTGTGAGAGTTTCCAGAGAAACAGAGCGGACATGTTGAAGGAACACGTTTGCAGTTATGGGACAAAACGAAGGCGCTATGAAGATCAGTGAGGTAACGAGAACATTCCTGGATTGCAGCGACGTTTTCAAGTCGGGCTCTGGTTTCTAGCCGAGGTCGGTCTTGTCGGCCGTGGCGTGGTAGACGCCGGCCTCTTCTTCTTCTGACGTCCGCAGTACGAATCCAGACGCCGGTTGGCCATTTGCCGTGCTCTCCTGGACGCTCGGGTCTATGAATGCCAAAGTCACGAGGCTGATCAGCAAGCAAAGCATGGTCAGTCCGAGAGGGATGTAGACGGAAAAGATTCCATTGTGTTGGCGGCAAGGTACAGCCCTAAAGCTCTGTTCCGAGGTACATGCAGTAGAGTAGATACAGCTGGCTTCTACATGGGCAATGGCGGGTCAGCACGCTCTAGTGTCGCGCAGGAACATAGATCCAATGAGGGAGGTTCTTGGTGCAGACCCGTGACTCTATCGTACACGCTCTGCGGCCACTAGGTACATCAGAGACGCAAGCATTATTTCACCGCCGCCCATGAACAGGAAAACAGCCGCCGCCAGAACGAACCCGGTCGGGAAAACGTCTGGAAATGATGCTGAATAAGGGCGTCAGCGGCGAGGATTTCGGGGATGAAGCACTGGATGGGGCTCATCAAAGACCACGGTGCCAATGCAGTTTAACAATAGTCCGACATGGGCCACCGTGACGACCTGCTTCTTGCCATGACGGTCTGCAATCTGGCCAAAAGGCACGGAAACAAGGAAGACTGCGTAGAGATCAATTAGCATTCCGGGCCAGGCCTTGGCGGATGACGAGGACGGAAGGACCTGGTAGGGCAGTAAAGATGCCTTGTCACGCCCTCAAGACTTCATGCTGTACCGGCTCAATCTTGCACAGCTACTCATCCAGGGTGCCACCGGGGCTAATGACATGGGTCGTGAGCCGCGTAGTATGTGTAGAAAATGCTTTGCTGGAAGAGGAGCAGGTAAGGGCCGATGCGTAGAATGCCTTGCATCTAGTGGAACAAGTAGGCCACCATGCACAGAATGGTGTTCTTTGCAGAATCTTAGGAGGGGCGTCCTGCTGCGGCTGAGTGTCCGGTGAAGAGCCTGTGTCGTCAGCAAGGAGCCTGGCCAACTCGCTCTCCTCGAGGGAAGGCTGGGGGACGGTGACTGTGATGTCCCATTTGGTCGTCCATTTGGATCGATGTAAGGCTCGTAAAGCAATCTGTTAAAAGGTGGAGGCCTCGCTTGCTACTATACAGTCATTAGATTAAAGACCCGCATGCCAGTAGCCCTCACAGCTCAAGACCAAGCCTGGCGATGGGTGATTGGTATCTGGATCGGCTTGGTGGCGCTTGAAGGCAAACTTGAAATAACAAACCGACGACCTTAGCCTATAGTCGCCAAAGGAAAACAGCTGTCGATCCAAGTAACAAGATCTGCAAAGGGTCATTTTGGTTGCCGCTCACTACCTTCGCCGCCAGCTCTGCCGCAAAATATGTCTGGGATCGCCTCACGAATAATCTTGGCGAGGATAACTCTTGAACGACATCCCGTTGACCAACGACCTTGCCCGAACAGGTTTGCCAGGTTAGCTGAGGAGTTCCTCAGGAACCCGCCAAGAACATGGGAAGACGTCCAGACCGTGCTGTACTTGACACCTTTTGTGCGAAGGTTCATCCCGGGGCGATGCGACCTGGTATGCCTAATTGCTTGATCTGCCGCAACGCGAAGCACAAAAGGGGTCACTCCCCTACATTCGCATTAATTATCTTGAAGTCTACAGGTTAAAAAGAAAAAGAAAAGTTTTGCTACAAGACGAGCTTACCATGAAACATCGTGCCGAGTGCCTTGCTTTGTGATATTATCGGCGATCAATTATGCAGCTTAGGGGTTTTTTGTGGGATACATGACTAGGTAGCTGCTAGGATAAAAAGTCATCGCTCATGCGGTGTTATCCTAGCGAGTTGATACCTATTCCGAGAAGGTATGTTCAGGACCTAGGAGCGGTAACAACTTGTGACAAAGCCATTGTTCGTCTTAAGTATTCCTCTTAAAACAATAGGCGTGGTGAACATACTCATTGTCTGTCAAGTTGCAGCACAAGGAAAGCCCCGGGCTTCTCAGAACACCATTCAGAGTCTCTGAGTTAGGGTTAGAACAAAGATCATGGACGCATATTCTTAACAGAGAGCCTTACTGCTGTTCCACTACTGTTTGGCGATCCAAGTTGACCTGCAAAACAAACGTAGAATTACGACATGTCCTAAGTGAATCTATAAATAGTCGGGGGTGCTCCGCCAAGCGATTGCAATCCTCAGCCTTGATCAACATCATCGTTGTCAGTTACCCATCCAATAACTAGTTAACATTCCACTATCACTATCACGACTATCGCCATCATCACTAGCGCCATGTCCACTATTAATTCAACCATCACTTGGGACCCCGAAACCACTGAGGCTGCCCAGATCCTTGTAGCTATGAGCGCTGGCACCAACAACTTGATTAGCCGGTGCGGCAGCTTCCCATGTCCAGGCATGTCTATAGGAAAGGCCCTGTTCTGCCCAAATTGTGTGGCGTACTCTATTGCGTGTGATCGTAAGAGGAAGGCTAGTAAGTCATAGGAGGCGCTATGAGGTGCTATGAGATGCTATTACTGTCTCCTGAAGCTGTGTAACTTTGGTTGTTATCAGAGGAGTTATGGGGTAAGGAAATCTACATAGGCGAAAATATATCCCCTCTTCATCTCAAGCCATCAACTCTCATTTAATATGTGAAATCCATAAAAGTATCTTTGTAAGCAGCCTGCTATTTCGGCTTTCAAAAAGCATATTCCAGTCATTTTTATAGTTTACCCTTCACTTTGTCTTTGCCAGCATCGAGCGACCTTCTAAGCCTCCTAATCCTCTCCTCCGTCCCTAACGTCGACCTGGGGTACTCGCCGTCCAGCTTCACCCCAAGAATCATCAGAGCTGCCATCCGACCTGTCTTGGCCGCTATTTACCATCCAAATGATGCCGTTGTAGCCGCCACACACCCACTGGGGACTGCGGCCGGTGAAGGGAAGTCGCCCCACAACGACATGACGTCTTAGGTGAAGCCAAGGATGCCAGACCAGGCGTATTGAATCCACGTCGATGACCCTGGACTCGGGTTCTTGAATGCCTCGTCGAGGAAGCCTTGCAGACGCGCCGTGGGCTGCAAGTCTGTCTGGCTATCAGCGCCTGTTGCTTTGCGGCCGGTGTTGGCTTGCCCGACGACAACATCGCCCGCGCGCGGTAAATCATGTAGTCGTAGTCCTTATCTACATAGCGCAACCAAACTAGGGATTTCTTGTCGCTTCCAATCGAATATACACCCGTTTCGTTCTCCGTATCTTTTCCGGAGATGGCGCCATAGGGCACTACGCTGCCCCTGGCTGGAGATATGAAGGGTCTCAGCTCTGGTAGCAGGTAGCCCATCCAGCCGTTAGTAACATGCACAACATGCTCGCGTCCGTCGTCGCCTTTAGGTGGCTGCGCTCAAAGGCCGTGGTTTCTAAGCCTCGTCAATACCAAAGGCTCGTTTGCGGTCCTCCCAGACCGTGTATGCCATTGTCTTGATGTGCCCGCCATTGCGGTTGTCGCTCCGGAACACAGCGACCGCCCGCCAGCGAGAGCGGCCTTGAGTTCCGAGAGCCTGGATAAGATGGTGCGTACTATGCTTGTTCCCGAAACTCCTGAGCCAAATAGTCACAACGTCCACTGCAGTGGTAGGCCATCGGGATTGGTGGTTGGCGAGCGGGTGAGGAGAGGAGAGCCAGAGCGGGGTTGTTGGATTCTCAACGGGGACACCGGGATCGAAGATTCCGGGCTCGTAAACGCCTCCAGATGAGCCAGACATCTTCGAGTAAGTATGCGAGAACGAGAGCTGTGAACGATACGGAAAAGTATTACAAGACAAGAGTTCGACTTCATGCAGCCTATAGAACAAGGCGAAGAACTTGAACGAAACAGATGAAACTCGTGTTCAATATGTATTGCAAAAAACTCGGATAGGAATTCTGGTGGTCTCATTCTTGAAGCTGTATTGGGAAACGTTCTTGCAATATGTACTTCTTGGTTCTTCCGAAATCAAAATTGGAAGGTCTTGTGATGGGCAGGTATAGTCAATCGTAGCAGGCAGAGTTCTTATATCGCTGCACAGCAGGTCGTATGCTAACTCATTAGTGCAAAGGTCGTCCGATTACGATAACCGACTTTACGCACAGCTTTGCATAGCACGGGTGTAGGGTAGGGAAAGCCTTTGGTCACACTAGTGGTGGCGAGAACGGGCTTGGACGTCTAAGTTCATGCTGCGCCAAATCCGCAAGTAAGTGGAAATTCATTTCCCCTTCTCTATTCAAATCATTTTGTTCCTTTCGTTAAAGAAGATACAAGTCTTCACATATACCAAGGCTTTGATGAGACATCGCTGATCGAAACCCAGAATGTGAGTATATTCAGCACCACTTCTCAGCGAGAAGAGTGGTCATGAGACTCTCTCCTCCCATCACATGGGCCAGCTATTTGACTGCCTAAACTACTCCTCCCAACAACAGCCCGGCCATGCCGCGGCTGTCTCGCGTATAAAGAACCTCGTACAGCAGGCACACGGAATATATCTTCGACAAACTCTACAGGCCCAGGGATTCACCGTACAGACTCATCGGTCTGCGCTTCCATCAGCCGCGTTCAGTGCTTCAAGGAGACTCTCGAAGCTTTCCCCAACGAATCGCCCGGAGAGCAGGTATTGGTCTAAGCGACCTTCATGGCCGCTTCCGACTGTGTATTGGACGAGCACAAGTCCTTCTTTGAAGACAGGTTGCTGCACTACTATGTCAGGAGCGGGTATTTGAATGTGATGAAAGGGCTTCGGCATCGTCGTATGATCTGGGCTATGGGGAGTCTAGAAGGCAGGTGGACAAGTCTCCTGCCACAGGCGAGGTGTTGTTTGTCTTGTAGTCTTACATTTAGACTGAAAGGCGTGCGAGTGTGTCGTCCAGGAGCTTCTAGGCGCTCACCCAATCGTTCATCAATGTCTACTTGACAACGGGGAGGCTGTATCATATATTCGTCATGCAACCTATTCGGTATATATTCTATAGTCGTGCTATTCGGGCTACATACCCTACAGCTCGAATAGTACTACTCATATTCTATCGAGCGATGTTCCAGCCACCACCTGTTCGTCCAGAGGTCATCGAATCACGCACCGCACTGACTCAATAGTGAGAAGAGATTCTATATGCTTCATCCAAGGTCGCAAAGATATGGCCCCAGAAAGTGTCTACCAGTGAGGCGCAAAGGTGATGAATCCCATAAGGCAACCGGAGATGAGACCAGCAGTAGGGACGGTGATGAACCAACCCATGTAGATCCAGCCGACCATGCGCCAATTGATGGAGCGCCAGTCGCCGTTGCAAAGACCAACTCCGACAATGGCACCGGTGATGCACTGAGTAGTGGCACCACTGAACTCCATCAAGCTGGCGCCGACCATGGCATGGAGGTAGGAGATGGACCGCGAGGAGACGGAACTAGCCCATGAGTTGGCAAAATCGTTGGCACCAATGTTCCAGGCATCGAGGAAGGCAAATATTGTGCCGATGGCAAACAGATAGTCGTACTGGGCAAGGACAGCCATTGTGTCGGCTGGTGTCCGGAGATAAAGACCGCGACCAAGAGTTGCGCTCAGGCATGGACTCCTGAGGTGGAGGGGTCTGTGATCGGCTGGGTACGGAAGGCTATAGGGCCTGGTGTCTTATATTAACTTTTTTTTAAATTTTCGCACTAAGGTCACCTTACTGTATTATATAAGCTTTGTTTAATTATATATAATATCATATTATAATAAAGGACTGTATTTTTATCTTATTTATTTATATATAAAGGGATTAAAGTTTTTATTACTATAGTAACTAATTAATAATAAAAGAAATTATATATAGTTATACACTCTTATATATCTTTTTATACTTTATTATACTTTCTTCTTTTTCTTCCTTTTAATTTATTTATATACTGTTTTAACTCTAGAGCTATCTAGACCTTCTTCTAAGTAGCTTAGACTAATTTATAATAGAGGGGAAAAACCTAATAGCAAGCTATAAGATGAAAAACCTCTTACCACTCTCACCTAAGAGGGAAGCAAGTTAGGCACAGTATGTATGTATAGTAGTATAAGTTTTAGGCAGGTCTGCTTTATAAGAAAAGCTAGTTATATACCCGTAATAATAAATCCTTATAGGGCTTAGCCCAAATTGTGTGTTAGAACTTATTTAATCTTAGGGCGGGTCTAAGTCGCTCTTACTGCTAATCTTTATCCTCCTAGGTGTTATCCTTATCGCTATCTAGTATTAGTGTTTCTTCTCTTACTTTTGAGAGTATTTGCTCTTTAAATTGGTTAATAGGCCTAAATACTGCTGGGACCAGACCTAGGTCTAGTCTAACCTGAGGCCGCTTTAGGGGCCGTCTAGGCCCCCTTCGGGCTGGGTTGTTTAGTGCTGTGGTTAGTGTTAGTGTTAGTGCTGCTGTACTCTGTGGCGGGCATGCCACACGGCTATACTGCTTGTTTAGAATACTAAACCGTGTAGGTCTCTCTGAATAGGCATTTCTTGCTTACTCCTACTCCTTCTGTACTATACGGCACGTATAGGACTATACTAGGTGCGGCCTGTTATAGTTATAACACACTAAGGGGATATCACCAGTAGAGGTAGGGTAAACTATATCTCTCGTATAGTGGGCTCTCTTGTAGCAGCTGTACCCGGCCTGTTCCTGATAGTATTATATGATATATCTAAAGCGGAAGCACTTAAAGTACTACTTAGGTTAAATCTCCCCTGAATAAGGCTTAGTCTAATATACTTTTATGGCTATAATTATATCTTAGTCGTAAAGTTTGTTTATATCTGTTAGTTTAGTTAATAATATGACTAGTAACTAATAAGGTCTGGCTATATAACAGCTTTATAATAGTTTTATAGTATACATCTTAATACTATTTGCTTATTAGATATCTGCTGCTAGGTTCTTAAGTAAGCCTTCTGTGCGGCTAGTTAAGACCTCTTTAGTAACCACTATAAACTGCCTTAGGACCTAATACATACTTATACTAAAGACAGTAAGGATCTAAGTATTATCCTTTAGGAGATTTATAATAAGTTTACAAAAAAGGACTATAATATCCCCGCTAGGGAGGCAGCATAAGGCTACTATAGGCGAGGGATAGCCTCTTAGGAGGGTATAGTTAATAGCTATTATAGTATCTAATAGTATACAGGATGTGATATTAGGAGCTATACTTAGCGACCTAATGATAATCTCCCTGCTAAGGCGAGAGGGGATTATCTTAGATAGAGGTACTATAAGAGACTAAAACATCCTCTTATTATAAGCGATTTAGGCTTAAGTTAGGGCCTTAGTAGGTATTTCCTAAAGGGCAGTTAATACTACTTTTTTAATAGTAATTGTGATTATTTCTGTGAGGGTTAGCAAGATTAGGATCTTATCACTTATATATTAGGCACAGCTTATAGTAGTATCAGCTAGGACTGCTACTAATCTCTAAACTAAGGGAAAAGTAGCTTCTAGGATAATTACTTTAAGTTTAAGTTTAGTCTTAATAATAAGGTCTTTAAATTAATTGCTAGTTGTTCTTATACTAGGCTTAGTCTGCGGTAAGTATAGGTTTTACTATGAAAAATTTTCCTCGCGGGGAGGAAGGAGGTAGTATATAACCTTAATCCCCTCTATTTCACTTAGCGTGTATATCACATATGTTATAGTGATAATATAGGAGCGGAAATAGGGTAAAGAAGGTCTATAGATAATATTAATCAGGTTAGAATTGATTTTAAGTGAATAACTAAGGTATAGTAGGGGTAACTGTTAATATTCGCCTATAAGGTGCTATACTTGTTTTTCTTCCTTTTGTTATAAAGAGGCTCTTTTTATTTATACTTATAATATTCTATCTAAATAAACTAATTACCTACTTAGAGGTCTATAAATAGTTCTCTAGTATTATATACTACCCTAATTATAACTAATAGCTTCTTATACTTATATTCTTATCTACTTCTATTATTAATCTAATAGACTTACTTTTTACCTAATAAATAACTAAATATATACTTATATAAAATATAATAATTCCTTCTAATAAGACTATCTTAGTAATACCTAATACTTTTATTAATATAGCTAATATAGCTATTATAGCCTGTATAACTAGTATTATAGCTATATAGAGTAATAAGAAGGTTTTTATAGTTAACTTATAAAGTATATTTTATATTT